>CAEGAF010067101.1:0-13234 GCA_903067075.1 Micropoecilia bifurca | reverse complement strand
ATTTGATCGTTTTGGGTTATGGAGTTGTTTGCTCTCCCTTGTATCAGAACTGAGTGTGGAGCCATATTGGTCACATATGTTTAGTGTGAAAGTGAACAGCACCGGTTTAACTGAGTCTCCTGGACTATCGAGTGTAAAAATAAACAACACAATAGAACAATGAGGAAATCTTTGCCGTTTAGCAGGAGAGCCCCCCTTACAACTTTTTATATCCCACTGTTCTATGTAGCTCTCACTGCAAGATGTTAAATCAGGTCATAGAGACTTCCTATATTTTATTCCATCCTCTTTGTTAGGATATCACCATAAAATGTGTCAAACTGACAGGTAAAGGTTACAGAGCACATCAGCGATCCCACTCATCTCCCACTCATCAGCAAACGAACGTGGAGGAGCTTTGGTGTGTCAAAGAGCAATTTCCTTTCTGGCAGGTGACAGTTTAAAGAAGAAATAAAAGTTTCTCCCCTAATCGCTGGTAAGAGTTGGGATTTATGAAGCGTGGCTCGGCATAAATAAGGTTCAAACAGGCGGAATGAGAAGCACTTAAACAAATCCACTTACTGAAGCACACTTCTTCCACGTACTTTATCATTCAACAACCAAGCAAAAGGTAGCACATTTTCTGAAAGAGCAGATCAAACAAACCAAGCTGCTTTTTTTGTGTGTGGATTTTGAGACAACACACACACACACACACAAGGCTCTGCCGGCAAAGCAGACACACACCTTGGAGTCTTCTCTCTGCTGAGCCGAGCAACGGAGCAGGACTCTGAGAACGCAAAAGACCTCATCCAGGAAGTGGTTCAAGGTGATGAGAACGGGGAATAACCGCATGGATCCTTCATGCTTCCTAAAGACTATTAGAATAGATAGTTCTGTCACAGTACATAAGTAGTTCAGTGAGCTGGATAAAATCATTTTCTGGAGTCGGGACATTGATGTATTGCGTATGCTTTTAACTGTGAGGCCTCATTTCACAGCCGTTACTCCATGAAGCAATGAATGAAATCCAAACACTATAATGAAGGGCCTTACAGGAAAAACCTTCATTAAATTAAGTCAGCTTGAGATATCTTTATATCATCCAACACCGCATTAAGATTCTGCAACACTTTCTCCCTGACCTTCTGTGACCTTGTTGTTGATGCAGTTTGTTCACCCATGTTCTCAAATTAACCTCTGAGGCTACTTAGAATGAGAGTTGATAACACACAAAATTCTGGGACCTCTGAAGTTCGGTTGCACTCAATTTTATTTTGGTGTTTTTTCATGAGAAATGATCAGTACACAAATTCATTGAACACATTTTCTTATTTTATTTCCTTTTCTGCTTCACTTGGTGTTGAATTTTGTAAGGCACTGAGTTTGACTGAAGTATTTTAATATTTTATTCTATTGTTATGCACCTATTACCCTCACACACATCTACTTTTCTCCAAATTTGTCTTCCTAACATACTTTGCTTTAGCAGAATAAATAACTATGGTGAATGTGTTCAGGTTGCTTTCAAATACTTTTCTTTTCAGGCTCTTCTTTTACGTAATTACTTTTGATGAGCACTATGGGAAAATTAAAAACGAAGTTATTTCTCAGTGGTCCAATTGCATCACTTCAATGGGGAGACGAAAAACATTCCAGGCTGCTTATGATAAACAAATGGCTGATTAAAACCTGCTCTGCCAGCTCAGTGACCTACATCGATAACCTCTGGATCTACTGGCAGCGCTTTCACCTCTTTGGAAGAGATGGATGCGATCTTAACAAACATGGAATAAGGGTTCTCACTGCAAACATTTTCCATTTTATCAACAAGAACAACAATGTGACCATCGCTTCAGAAGAACAGGCTCAAGGATGTCTGACTAGGATGGAAGCCTCCGCTTATCAAGAGCAAAATGTTCCAAAACAAAGTGATAAAGCATCGACTAGGGACAGAATGACTGGCTCCCCTCCTCTTTTCCCCTCCCTCTCTGTTCCTACACTCACTCAAAAGATCAGAGTTTTCCAGGAAGTCAATCATTAAAGAGAGCCGGGCTGCACCTGAGCCGCCTGAAGATGCTGATGGAGGATCTGGGTCAGAGAGGAAGACGGACAGACTCCTCCTCCTCCCAGCAGGATGCTATGGATCAACAGGTTCGCCTTGGCACGACTCTCCATCGCTAACATAGCAGTCCTCACTTCATCTAAGCCACCTACCTCTGACCTCCCTGAGAATACAGTTTCTGAGGTCTGAGACCGGGGTCCAGATATTACCTTTACACCCGTCTTCCTCCAGAATGTGTCTGGCCCCCCAACATTGCATAGCAGGACATTACCTGTCCGGATCACTACAAGACAAGTTACAAAAAACAGAAATACAAAAAACAGCGGCCTTAATTCAAACCTCAGTCTGATCCCCTGCCTAAAGGAACCTCAGACTGAAGAACTTTCAGCCTCCAAGTCACTTAAACTGGCACTTTTAAATACCAGATCTCTCTGTGCTAAAGGCCCTATTAATAAATGATTTCATCACCGAGCATAATATTGATGTTTTATTTTTGACAGAATCATGTCTGAATGACAATAATGAAGCAATCGTACTAATTGAATCAGCACCTCCTACATACAATTTTTTAAAGTGAGAATAGAAAACACAAAAAAGGAGGAGGCGTGGCTTCAATATTTAAGGATACCATAAACTGTAGTAAAATTTCTTTGGGTAATTTTATTTCTTTTGAGTATCTTGGAATCGAGGCAAAAGGCCATAAATGAACTTTGACACTAATTCTATACAAAACTCCAACATATGTGGAAATTTTCTTTACGTATTTGAATGAGCTTCTATCTCTCATATGTATTGATTATGATTGTTTAATAATTGTTGGTGATTTCAACATTCATGTTGACAACCCCCAAGACCGAGGGGCTAAAAAGCTCTGTAATATATTGCAGAGTTTTGGTCTAACAAGCAACACACAAGGGTGTGAATATTTTCAATGTTTCTGTAACTGATGTTGCCCTGTCGGATCTCTTTGCTGTTATTTTTGACAGTTCTTTATCTGTTAACCCACTTGGACAAACAGCCACTATCACAAACTGTACTTTCACAGAAAACACAACAGAAACATTTAATCAAATCTTCTCTTCTTCCTCGCCCTTAAGCTGTAATGACGTAGATAAATTGGTAGATGATTTTCAGTGCAAACTAGGGCTGTTGTAAACGAATATTTCAGTAATCAAGTAATCTATTGATTATTCTTACAATTAATCGAGTAATCGGATAAAAAAAACGATAAAAAAAAAATATTGGCAAATTTGGCGTAACTATCGGATATCAGTCCACTTTTTCACATGTGAGTATCCCTAACAATAACGTGTTTGTAGTTTAGAAAATTAACTTGTAATAATAATAATTCACTTTAACCTGAAGAAAAGTTATACAAAGATCTAAAATTTCAATTTAAAAATAATGAGGCAGGCTCACAAATACGCTTATAAAAGTGTCTTTGCTCCAGCTTTTAGCTTATGTATTCATCTTCAGTGAGCTTAACAGATAAACTTTCACCTTGTCCCATACCTGTCAAGCTTTGGGTTTGAGAATATGGGAAATGTCGCCTGGAGTTGGGGGGCTTGGGGTGGTGGGTGGTGGGTGGGCGGTAAATTAGAGGCGAACGAACGCAAGATGGAGGTGAAGGGGAGGAAATAGACCAGGGGACAGACGAACATAAGTCCGAGTGGGAAAGACGAACGAACAAACTTAATACGGTGGGGGACAGGACCAGTAGACAAGAATGTAGGATTGGGGGGGGTTCCATAAATATATGGGATACATACGGCACCTTCGTTCGTCACACTCAAATTCATTTACCAGCTATGTACTGCCAAGATGCGCTCCACCAGCCGTTTGTTGAGACCAGGATGACATAAAATGTATTAAAGCTACACTTACACTGTAACCATCAACTACTCAGCCACCCACCCTGTTCAGTCTATCCGCTCACCTGTATAAATACTCCTGCAGTGCTCTTCCCGCCGTTTCCTTTGAACCAGCAGCTACTGGAAGAGAAAGGCTGCCGAACTCCAGGCATTGTGCCAGTCATTTTAAGGATGCTTTTTGGTCCCCCAAAAACGATGAAAACCTGGGCATCATCATCAATTACTAAAATCCCCACAGGCTAAACTTGAAGATTGGACGTTATGGTACTAAAACCTAGCTTTCATAAACAACTCAGAGGCGGAAGTGAGAGCCACGCGTAATGGTGCGCTAAATAATAAAACATAAATTAACAAAGCTACGAGGCAGGTACATTTTCCTCGAGGAATTTTAATAATCGAGGTCCTCGAATTACTTAAGGAATCATTTCATCCCTAATTTGGACGCCCATTTTTTTCCTTAATCGTTAATAAAAATGTACCATATTTGTCTCAAAAATCTGTTGTTTTTTCACACTCTTCATATCTGAAGTCATAGTGAATGCTGGTGTACATCTTAGAGACAAACAATAACAACAGAAAGTGTTGAACAGACATTGTTATAAGTGATGTACATCTATCCAAGTTATTCTGGACTGGACTGATTACACAGCTGCCCTCTACAAGAAAGGACTGAGCAGACTGCATCTCCTTAGGTGTGCAGGTCCTTCGGTGTGCGGGGGGCTCTTCTCAGGATCTTCTTTGATGCTGTCGTGGCATCAGCCATCTTCTACGGAGTGGTCTGTTGGGGCAGCAGCATCTCCACTGCTGACAGGAAGAGACTGAAGAAGATCCTCAGGAAATCCAGCTCTGTCCTAGGGTGTCAAGTTGACCCAGTGGAGGTGGTGGCAGACAGGAGGATGAGGACTCAGCTTCAGCGCATGCTGGAGTACCTGTCCCCCCAATGCACCTCTCTCTGACAGGACTGAGCAGCTCCTTCAATGCCCGGCTGTGGCACCCTAAGTGCGTGAAGGAAAGATACGGCAGGACTTTCCTTCCGGCCGCCGTCAGACTGCTCAACACCCGCTGCTCTCAGAAGTTCACTACTCTCCACTACAAGCAATAAACCTGGAATTAATTTATTTATTATTTATATTTCAAACAATACTGTTTCAGTATTTCTATGTTCACTGAATTTCACTGTGTATACATATATTGATTTTTATATTGGTTCTGCTCTGTCCTTTAAACTGCTGTAACAATGTAAATTTCCCCACTGCGGGATTAATAAATGAATATCTTAGATAAGAATACCATAGATAAGAAATCTAGATAAGAAATCTTATCTAGCTGCAGTATTTCATTATGTTTTCAATCTGAGGGATTGTGTGAGCGAAGGTAACTTGTTACGTTTCATTTGGATCATTGTTTTCATTTCCAGGGTGAAGTATTAATAATATGATGACTCTCACAACACACATGATATGAAGTCTATTTAGTGAAGTACATTTGTTTAAGTTTCAGATAAATCAGTTCAAAGCGCCACATATTACACATTGGACATCTCAAAATGACGTTCAAAGGAATGTTTGAAAGGCGAGCTCTGAGACCTAAACTATTTATTTAGGTCTCAACTATAATATCTAAACTATTTCATTGTTGCTCTGGCTGCTGGTTAAATTCAATTCAAAAATATTTTCTCAATCCCAAAAGAAAGTTAAATCTAGTACCTCACATCTTCTAAGTATCTTAAAAAGTCACTATGTATGGCGACGCTGTGGGCAGAAAGGCTCTCCTGTAGCAGTCCGTCTTGCAACAAGTCTGAAAATGCCTCTGATTAAAGACTGTCAGTAACATGCTCTGGATTATACCATCAGTTGTTGACAAGCATTGCAGATCAACCTCATTTGCTTTAGCTGCTCATTTTAAACCTTTGGCCGTGTGGCTGGAAAGAAGAGACAGTCTGAGATATGATCCTTGTCCATTATGAAAGATTAAAGGTTGTAGTTCAAGTTTTATTTGAGCAAATCTAATTTTTTTGTTTCTTTGAAAGACAATAATTCTTTTCTGTTCACTTTGAAACTCCAGGCTTCTAGTTTTTAAAAATAATACTTAAAACCATACAGAACTCTGCTTGCTGATTTTGTTTTCCTCTTTTCCTAAAGCAGTTACCCATTAAGTTGGTTTCCCCCTTAAACTGTCTCTTACGCTCCTCTGTCATGTTTTCCCCTCAGGATATGAGATATTGTTGTTTCCTGCTTTACAGCCTGACATGTTTGTTGCGTCTGGAGGTGACAGAAGCTCCATATCGTTTATAGACCAGGTGCTCAACGAAAACACTTTTTATGGACTCTGCAAGGAAAAAGATGAAGAATCCAGAAAAGGAGATTGACACTAGCGGGATACTCTGATTGAGTGGAAATATGAACATTGAACTGATTAAATTTGAACTCAGCACACTCACTTCACCCACCTAGGAACTAATCCTGAGAAAAGAAGCTGCTCAACGGCTAACAGCAAGTACAAGTGTGATCATATAGAGCAGTTTCCCCAAGAAACTGGTGATAGCAGTTTCTGCTATCACCATAAATCACACAGAGAACTGAAAAATAAATAAATAAATAAATAAAAAACACCAGCAGAACAATACTCAGGTCTGTAAATCTTAGAGAAGTACGGAATACCCCAATGGCCTCTACATACCTGTTGATGAATATTCCAATACATATTTATATCTTACTAAATATTTCAGAATGAACAGCAGAGCAGAAGCCCTGTTGTATTAGTAAGCTTAATCATATCTGGAGTTCGCAGGGGGATGAAATATTGAAGAGACTGACACTGTGAATCATTTAGTGGAACTAATGTAGATATGATCTGTTTAATTGCTCTATTTGTTTGTCACTTGTGAAATAAGATCCACCTTTGGATAATTACCATTTACATGACTGATTATTTATATTTTAGTTCCTTGCGAGAGCTGAATAACATTAACCTAATTATTTGTTTTTTCTTCTCCTTCTACTTAAAATAATCTTGTAAAAAAATAAAGCAATGCATGTGCATTTGTATGTGGGTGTCTGGTTTGTGTGTGCGTGTGGAGTGAATGTAAGCTGAAAGAAAGTAGTTTAACATGCACATATTAGAGATAATTTACAATATCACGGCTACAAGTATGAGAAAGGAAGATATACATAAAGAAAAGGAAGAAATTGTAGATATGAAGTTAATGTAGACATACCCTTAGAAAAACTATTAAAACTATTATAAAAATATTTATAAAAATGTGTGTTTTTTACATATTTATTAAAATTGTCACTATGTTAAGACATAGTGACAGCTTGTGGTATAACTGCCATCTGCAGAGATACATGCCTTGGTCAAAAACAACCAATCAGAGCCAGAAGGAGGAACTTGGTGCTGCCAATCAAGCTAATGACAGAGAAACAACTCACCATGGTGCTGCATTCAGACCAAACGTGATTTGAGCATCAGGATTGACTGGTTTACATGCAGTCTTTACGCTGACGTGTCTAGGCGTGTCAAAAAGTCTCGCGGTGCACTTCACACGTCTAACATTTGATGTGCATACATCCAGTTCGGACAACGTTGGAAAATCTGAACTTTGGCCACTGGACATGGAGTGCCAACCAATCAGAGAGACTCCGCTAAATGACATGATGGTCTGCAGTTGGTGTCCTTCCAGGGGATGTAGGCACCATTGTAGGTTGGCAGGTATTCAAACTGGACTGACATCACTCCTCGTCAGCGTGTGGCTAGGTTGTGAAATGCACCAAACTCAGAACACCTCTGAATTATCTGGTGAATTCAAACACCTGCCTGACAACGTGCTGAATTCTCCTGCTCTCAGCAAATAAAGCCAATATCTCAATATTTCATCCGCCATTGTTCAAAGTAGTCACTTCAGTAGTCACTTTCCTTCTTTATAGCAATCTAATGAAAGGCAAAATAGGCAAGAGGCTCTTTCCAACACATCGATTAAGACAATAAAGCCAAGCCACTCTCTCAATTTTATCCGCCATTGTACAAAGAGATTGGCAACAGAAAACAACGGCTCCTCCCAATGTACGTCTAGAACAATTTCGACACAAGATATGAAGCGTTGGACATATTTTTTCACTTTTCACATGAAGCTTTGTTGTGGGGAATGTAGAGTAGCAGAGAGCAAGGGGGAAGGTGTGAGCACTACAAACACGAAAATGATTGACAGCGCTAAATCCGTCCTCCTGGCTACTTCTGCAGATGAATGCAGAACTAGTCTGCAGTCAGACAGTCAGACAACAGACAGGAGTTAGAGGAGCTTGATTTATTTTTTATTTGTGTCATTATTTAAACATTAACATGTTTTTGTCTCTCTGAATAGAAAAACAACACACCCAGGATTACACTTCTGTAGAAGTGACTATTCGTTACAGAAGTAAACACCTTGTTCCATTATTTTTACAAATATTTCCTTCCACAAAATATGTTTTGTATCACAATGTAAACAATGACCTGGTTGTTAAAAAATGTTACAGTGCAGACAAGAATCTGAGCTATCCAAATGTATTCAGTTACAGTCCAGTTCCAGGGCTGGGTTTCTGGTAACTTCATTCTCACTTTGGTTTTCAACTATAACCAGCACATGAGGTTGCCTTTGGTTCTGCTGTAATTTTAGCTCCAGTCTGGTTCCATTATTTAAAGTTCTTTAAACACAAATTGCTTTACTACTGAGCAGTAGAGTAATGTGGGGCATCAACTGTTTCACACTGTGCAGCAGTATGCTGCAGAAGGACTTCCCTGCATGGATCCAAACCCACAGTAGGACGGAGACATTGTGCAAACTTGGTAGAGAAATGTAACTAGAGAGGGAAATGAGACGGGAAACTGAAGAGAGGTTTATCAGTAAGTGGCTAACTTTGAAATAGCTAATGTTATCTATCTAAATGTTAGATTAATCACTTAGGGGGTAACTTTCAAATAGCTAACGTTAGCTGTAAATAGGTAATGTAAGCTTATGACTTCCTGGATTGTTTACTAATTTAATATGCATGAGGAGATTTATTGACCTTTTCAAAATCTCTCTCAAACATCTGTATGCCTGTCTTTCAGATATGTTGCCACGGTTGCAGGGTTGTTTGGAATTGTTGCCCACAAATTGTGGCAATGTGTTCTCTTGGTATTTTTGACTTTTCCTATTTGTCTAGCTTTGTCTAACTGTTTCTACTTTTTATTTAATTAAATTACATTTTCTTTTCAATGAAGGTCACAAAGGCTGTTGTCCAGACATTGTTGCTTATAAGCTACAAGTTGCCAACCCTAACTGGAACATTTAAAGTCATTTTAACGGGGCTTAGCAAGTTACACTGGTTGTTTAAACAATGTAAAAGCAGTAACAATGCTACTGCTTTTACATTGTTTTAACACTCACTGGCATCCTATTAAGTTGCTCAGTGAAGGGATGGAGAAAAACCCCTTCAAATTTCAAGAACAAAAAGTTGCCACACTGATTACACTTTATAATGTACATTAATTAACCAAAACTCCACAGAACTGGGACAAAATCTAAAGAGTTTTCACAATTTTTACAGTTTACTTGCCATTAAAGAAAAAGAGAGCTTTAGTTAGCTCAAAACATTGTTGTGCATGTAGCCGAGTTAATTTTATATTTTTTATTTTTTATGGTGAACCTTCTCAAAACACCCTTTTGTTAAATCTACATGATTGCTGTTGCCTTTGCACTGCAGTGGGTTATTTCTGTTTTATACTGTTTTTATTTTTGGACTCTAATGTGGTCCCAAATCCATCCCCATTATATATGTATTTTTTTTTTTCTTGGTTTTTGAATTGTATTTTATTTTGGTGGAGAAGCTTTTATTTTCTTGTTTCCTGTTTCTGTGTCACATCCTGTGTGTTCGCGCTGGGGAGAGGTCAGCGCACACAGTTGTCTTCCGATTGTGCATTAAAACATTCAAAATGTTATATGAAGTATGCTGCTTGATACATAAGTTGTAAATAGTTGTTTAATCTATTGATGTTTAGCACAGCACTGATCTGGGTATTTAATTCCCACGGTTTTTGCATTTATTCGGTTTATCCAGTAACATGGTTATTTTATTTATTTATTGTTCTGTTGGATGGTAAAGGTGTGTGTGGGAAACCCAGAGCCAGGAGCTGCTGCTGAACAAGTTTTTGTTTTAAACAGGAATAAATCATCGTGAATCCTGGTTCCTGTTCTGGTCATTCTACAACTGTTACATGCACAACACTCTTAACTTTGATCCATTTGCTTCGGTTAATTCAATTCCACTCAATTTAAAAATACTTTAACCCAAACTAAATTTACATGTCCTAACTCATATCATTCAGGAATCTCTAAGGAGTCATTGTGGAAGATGATACACAGTGACATGCCTTCAATGAAACGATCAGCTGTTGGAAAGCACTGCTAATCCACTGTAGATGTAAAGAAGTTCCAGGTCAGGGCAGGTGAAACCAATTAAGGATGTTTGTGTTTTAGAAAATAGAAAATAGAGGGAAGATTTAATATTGGTTTGTTGGAGTTTGTCTGAAGAAGTAGCCAGCAAAAAGCCAATCAGACAAGCAAGTCTAACATTGAGTTTGGTGGTAGGTTCCCTTACTATGGAAACCCAAGTGAAAATAAACCAGATCCACAGAAGTCAAAGGAAAGAACAAGCTGGTATGTCAACTTTGGAGTTCATGTTGACCCTTTAGTCACTCTGTAGGCAAGAGTTAGTGACATAAATCTGCTTCTAGCAACCCTGCAGACAGTGGAGGTCAGTGAGTAATGGAGTGACACGTCCTTTTTGGTTGATCAAACATCCAACGCAGCACAGTGTTCTAGACCATCTGGCAATGTTTTACTGGGCCTGATGGGAGGCCTGCCAGAGAAGCTTCACATTGACCAACATTCCAGTCTTCTCTTCCATGAATGTCAAAGCCTTATGATGACTTTGTATTTCCCCAGTGAGTTTAACTTTCAGAACAATGAGGTCTAAAACATATTAAAATCATTAGATATTTATATGGTGGTATTTTGGCTCAACCTGACTTTTAGTAACATTTTCTGGCATACGGATAATAAAATCATATTTTTATGATAATGAAGTCAAAATAATATGAGAATAACATCTTACTGAGTCAATAGTTCGAAAATAAAGTTGTATAATGACTTTATCATAATATTATGACTTAATTCTCGTACAATTCTATTCTGGTAATTAAGTCTTCTTTTTGCATACTCATAATGTTTTGTTTTTGCTGACATTACCTATCAGAACGAGCTTAAGATTACATGAAGTGTGAACTGTTTAGCAATCTAAATAGTTTCTCTCTGCAACTAAAATATTTTAAACAATACAGTTTTGCCATATCAGATTTTGAGATCAGATTGGTAGAACAGTTCTGATTTGACGGTTAATACAGTGGTATTTTATGGGTGTTTTCAATGTTTGTTTGTTTTTTACTGCTTCACAATAATTATTTACTAAACATTGCCAGATTGAGAACTGTTTCAATCCACTTTAGTGAAAACCTTTGATTACACTCTGTTATGGTTATAAAATTCTATGGTGGCTGAATGAACGCGTAATGCAACATGCAGCATATACTCGCAAATAGGCATGACAAAGATGTACAACATAAAATCTGATTTTTGAGCGTTTTGAATCCATTGAAAATTCCCAAGACTAGGAATTGCTATTCTTTATAGAATCATTTTTTTCTGCAGCTCTAGTTTCCAGTAAAAAATCTTGGGTAGATAATGGCATAATCAGCATGGATATGGGTTCGAAATCAAACTCTGGGTTTGGATAAGAAAAAGCTCATCATCAGAGCAAAGGCCATCTTTGTAGAAGGTTCACAGGAAAATAATCTACACTCAGTGATAACATCATGACCAAGAATATACTAAGAAACTTTCACCAGTAGACCTTTACATCCATCGGTGACCTGTACCAGAAAACGATGAATATTCTGTTATGTCTGTTAGCTGTTGGTTTTCTGTACATCTGACTTCGCACGAGAACAAGCATGAAGGCCATACGTAAATCTCACGCTGTCTTGTTCTTTAGTTTTTACATGTCCTGCTGGGACATGAGCTGCTGCTGCTGCTGTTCCAGCTTCATCTTGGCTGCAACATTCATGAGATTTTGATGAAGTGGTGAGATATTCATTGCCACATGTACGAGGAAAAGAAGAGAAAAATGGTGTGGACTGAAAGAAGCGGGACACGTAACCACGGGGGTGTTTTGTTGACCCGTCTATCTAAGCTGCTCTCTTTCCTATGCATGATTTGCTTCTCCCTGTTAATGTTTCCTTGGTTGCCTCCTGTGAACTCAACATAATTATTGCTGTTGCCGTAGGGCTTTGTCAGCTGGACAAAAACTTGAGGAATAATAATAATAAAATCAGATGAATACAGAATATGTAAAGCAGGTTTTAGCTTCCTCTTGTATTACAACTTCTTGGACAGCTGTTAGATATTGTTAGATACATCAGAAAACATTATTTGTATTTATTGTCGTACTACAGACTATTCCAGATTGAAAATTCAAAAAGACAGATAAATGTCTGTCTTTTCTCCTTATTTCCAAAGTTACATACTAAAATTAACATATTTAACTAAGTTATTGCAGGTCACATGTAGAGTCAAAAAAACAACAACAGAGTCATAGGAAACAAGACGGAAAGATGGAGGAATGAAAGAAATGAAGGGAAGAACGGATGAAGTAGTAAAGGTCAAACAACGTTAGCTTTTAGCTGGGAAGTCACAGACAATGCTAGAGGAAAATATGTACAGAAACATTGACTTTTGGAATAATTTTTCGCAATTTTATTCACTATCATTATCATAAATGCTGTCTGATACCTTCTGATTTTAATTGAGTTTTGATGTGGACATGTTTATTATCTGCTGCTATATTATGACTATTAATCATAAAAAGATTAATATGTTTATGATACAATTTTTCATCACAATACAATCACTTGATTAAAAGAAAATATTTTGTAATTTTTTATATTTATCACATATCCAATTTTATTTAATCTCCACAGTTTTCAGAGTTTTTGCAGCAGGATTGATTGCAGCTGGATTGCACTTGTTCTTGTCAGAAACGTTTCCATTTTCACTCTCACTATGTAACACAGTGTGATGAATTTGATTGACAGTCAATCAGAAACATAAGCATGGAAGATAACATTTTTCCGAATTTTCCCTCTGAGGCACAGTAAAGGCTATTTCTATCTTTATTAATATTTTATTATCTTCAATAATAGTTGTAACTTAAATTATATACTGATGATTGAAAAAAAATTATAT
>CAEGAF010067094.1:0-12195 GCA_903067075.1 Micropoecilia bifurca | reverse complement strand
AAATCTTCTTTTAAATCATATTTGACTTAAAGCAATTTTTTTAACGTCTTAAGTACACATTGTTACTTATTGTTCTGCTGTAAAGGTGGCACTATGTGCCTGGAAGACACATAATACTGCTCCTTTAACTTTTATTGTCTTATATTCGGTGTTGTACTTGCATGCATCCACATGACAATAGCATTTGCGCTTTGTGAAGCACTTTCAATGGAATCTACCGAAGTGCTTTGACTGTCTGATCTGACGTTTGTTCACACTGGACACACCTGGCAGGTCGAGGGCGACGGCTCGGCAGCCGGCTGTGGCCAGCGTCTCCAGAGTGCCGATGCTGAGCCAGTTCTCCGATGAGAAGCGAATACCATGAAGGAGAAGAACCGACATCTTTGCTTCTCCCGTGGCCGGCTCGCTCTGTCTGTAGAAAAGTGGAGCTTTGCAGCTCTCCACCTCCACACTGCCCTCGCTCATCTTCACAGCCGCCATCCTGGAGAGAAACAACCAAATCAAGCCGAATTAAACAGGAAGCCCCAAAACCTTAAGTTGCACAGTGTGAACTCTGAACCCTCTGAGAGACAGGAGTGTTTCTGCTGGAGCAGACCTGGTTTAAATATCAGCTCATCATTTTCTGCAAGAACCAGTGGCTGATTGATTTAAATCTCTGGGGAAACAGTCAAACACATAGAACTGGAGGCATAGAGTAGATTTAACATAAAATCAGTTTTCTGTCCCCAGGAGGATTTATTTATGGTGTCGCTTGTTTCTAAAACTGAACTCAATAGAGAAAAACGATAAAAAAAAACATCTTAAAACTGACAAGAGGTCATGACATCAGATTAATTTGTTTATTCATATCCTTTAATCCTTCTGTGAGAAATATTCTTTAAAATGTGACATGTCAGAGCTTCAGATTAATTGTCACCTTGAATAGCATTTTTGAAAAGCTATGTAAAAAATTATTTTCCCCTTTAAACCTTTTTTTTGTTGCTTTGTTAGATTTAAATGTTTCAGATATTCGAACAGATTTTAACCTGAGTAAATGCAAAAAGCCTTTTTAATGATGATTTTCTTATTTATTAGGGAAAAATCTATCCAAACCTGCATCGCCTTATGTTAAAATGTACCATCATTTTATTTTATTTATTTTTACACTTGCATACATTTATGTCATTCATGTTTTCTAACATCACTGTGGAGGAATTTTGTCCCACTCGACTCTGCAGAATGCTTTTATTTCAGCTATATTAAAGGGATTTTGATAATTAATGGCTTGATCAATAATCTGTGCTTCGTTTTAGTAAAGACTTAGACTAGACCAGTGTACAACTTTAATCTTTTTCTGTTTATTTGTTTGCTTTACGTAATTCAGAGGTGGACTTCGACATGTTGTGGATCATTGTTGCAGAACTACACACTCTTGGAGTCTTTTTGTTAAACTCTCACTGGGATTTTACAGCCTCAAAGCCAAAGAAAAGGCTTTGTAATCCATTACAGGCTGTAAAAACACGAAGGTAGTAAATACTTTTAAGCAGCACTAAAGCAAAATGACAAACATCTACACAAAAGTAGGGTACAGATGAGAAATATTCAACGGATGATGTGGAGATTGGGTCAACACTTTTCTATTTCTCCAGCACAGAAAGACACCAGACCCAGTGGAGCCAAAGCAGAAATGAGAAATGTTCTGCTAAGTGTTGGAACACCTGTTGAGACAGCATCAAAAACTAAAGCATCCCCGCTGATACAGCTGAGAAACAATAGGTTGAAGTGATTCCTGCTGATTTATAAGGGACGGGCAATAAAATCACAGGTTTCAGATTAGCTGCCGCGCAGCATTAGACCGTTCACACAAAAAAGCAACATCCATCTGCTTTATGTCTCCATTTATTGTTCATCCACATGTTTTTCTTTCTGCTGTTTGCAGCTGATGTGGGATCCGTGAAAAAGTTTGCAGAGTTTCGGAGTTTGATCAAAGTCCATCTTAACTCGTTTTCCATTCAGTTCACGATATTTGCACCTTTATGACAACCGCGGTGAGAAAGTGAGCGAGATCTTACCCGAACCGCGATGATTAATCTGTACAAAATAAAAAAAGATGCGAACAAGGAAGCAGCTGCAGTTTCACTATAACTCCCCAGGAAATGAGAAGAAATAAGAAAAACACAGCTGAAAACGACTCTACTGCCCCCTGGCGGCTCTCTGGACAACTGCAGACCACAGGGCGACGTGTCACTGCTTATTAATGATTAATAAGCTTATCGATTAGCTGTTTGCGGGATTAAGGCTACTGTTGGGTTAGCGGCTTAGTGCTCTGCGCTGGGCTGTTGGATTTCTGCTTTCTGACTTTCAGCGAAGATTTTTGACTATTTATTGAACCTTTAAGGGTTTTTATTGTTTTTAAAATTATTTGAGGTGAGCTTGTAGTCAGAAGTGCAAAATTCAGACTCACCTCATTGTAATTAAATCAGAGTTGATAATAGTATTATTACAAAAGAGTGCTATCTTCCTCAGAAGCAAACAATGAAGCTGTTTCTGCTCTGTATTCTCCTGACTACTGGATTGACTACTGGTAAGATTCTGTGTTTTTCCTAAGTTAAGACCTTTAAATGTTTCATTTACTTACTTATAGAGACACTTTACCAGATTTACGCAGAAATTAAGTTGTGTTTCTGTAGACAGAAAATTGAAATCAGAAAAAGTAATCAATAATTCCCAGTAAATTGTTAGAAGATTGATTTGTTTTGGGTATGTGACCAAAGAATGACAAAAGTATTAGGTGTGTTTCAGCAGCTAAGTGCAAACATGCAGCTATCTGAAGCTCTCCTTTGTCACAACACACAAAACAGCAGCAGGAGAGTCTTGGTCCAAAGGTTGCATGTGTGCAGGGTCATGTCCCAACGTTCCTGATGGTGCCACTGATCTGCTGCTGACCGTTTCTATGGGCATCAACACATTCACATCTGCATTATGTCTGGGGTTCTGCTGTGCATGAACAGCGCTCCGCAGCTCTCTCAACGACTACCAGCGCTCCGAGGGCAGGGAGCTCGTTCCCACCGCCTGGAACGCAGCTCGGATGCAGATGTTGCCGGGTTTGAATTTGGAGGAGTGCGCAAGCCGCTGCTCGCAATCTCAGGACTGCAGGTGAAAGCGCACCGTCTGCAGACGCCGTTCTCTGAATACACACCATCCCTTGTCTTCAGTGCGGTAGCGGCTGCATCAGGCTGTGGGAATTGTTCCACTTTGGGAATGTGGTTAACTACAAGAAATGTATGTAAAGTAAAGCTTGTTAGAGGCTGCAAGACTGGGCTTGATTTAGTTTTTATTTGTTTACTTGTTTTTTTTTGTTATCTAAATATAAATCCAGAACTACAAAGTAGTAATTGAATGGCCTAGTCAAAGTCTAAACATAAAACCGATTGACAATACTTTACAAAATGTAAACATTAAGTTCACAGACTCTTTCCTTTCAATTTAGTTACACTTGTGCTGTTTTGACAAGAAACATGGGCATAAAATTCAGTCTAGATAGATAGTATTTATTTTTTGGTATATTTTCAGATATAACATGAAAAACACAACTAGTGCTTTCTGATATCCCCAGTAAAACACATCAGAGTTAGTAGTTGTTGTTACCAAACATAAAACAAGTTTAATTTGGTTGAAAACCTTTGCAAGGGTCAATGTATTCAGTAGTATTCATATTAAAATCAGAGGTTTTGCTTTCAGATATCAATGAAGTCAGCAGAGATGTAAAGCAAACTTTTCTGCCCAACTAAACCTTTATAAATAGATTAGATTAATTTGTGTGAACGTATCCCTGTTTGTTACTTACACTGACATTTTTCAAAACAAAATAATTATTTGAACCTTTTTTTCTCCAATCTCTTTTTATGCTCACGTTAAACATAAATATTCTGGATTCCTGTGGCATTTTCTAGTTGGGTTTTCTAAAAGTGAGCAGAAAACAAGCACCAACATAGCACTGCATGTGCAGAACATGTCTTGCCATCAGCCTACACTAAACGCTGTCCTGTTCCGGGCTAATTTTATCTCCTGCTGTCACTTTAAACATCTTAATTGCTGCCCAAAGAGAGGAGGCACTCTATCCACGCACACTTCCCCCATGTTACATCGTGAGGAATCATGATGCAAATTCAGCATTAGACCCGCATCCAGAGTTGGAAGTTTGAGTAGCTGCCAAAGCTCCTACATAGGAAGACAGTCTGTGAGATATACGTTTGTCCTCAAAGTTACTGTCTTTATAGCTTTGTTTGTGACAAAAAACTGCTTTATTTGCATTTCTTCCCTGATCTGCAACTAGACACTGAATCTCCCACAACCGATAACATCGCTCACAGTTTCCCTCTCCAAACATGCATGACTAGTCATTTATCTCGTTGTAAAAAACACTGAAAAACATTTCTCATCTGCAGAGCTTTCAACTATGAGATTCGTCCGGTTGGGACCTGTAAACATTTGCCTTGGGTGGCCGATGGAAGCAACGCAGAAGTAAAGAGAAACGTCAACTGTGATCTTTACGAGAAGAAAGGTGAAGAGGTGACTGGTGAAAATCTACTTTGCAGAAATTGTGTTTTTTTTTAAAAGCATAACTGTTTTGGGTTTTTTTGCAGTTTATGTAAGAAAGTGCATTGTAGGTAAAGGGGAAGACTACCGGGGGAAAGTTTTCACCACTAAAAGTGGCCTCACCTGCCAGCAGTGGTGGTCAAAGTTTCCTCACGATCACAGGTGATTTGTTTCTCCTCTACAAGTCAGCAAGTATCATAAACCTGCTTCATTCTGGCGGGATTTTAAAGACATCAGAGTTTAGCTCTAATATTTACTTCTCTCAGTTTGATTTTACAAATGATTTATTTAAAAATGCCACTTTCTTCCTTTTGCCAAAACTGATATTTGCATAAAAACGAGAAAAAAAAGGACATTTTTTTATAGTTTTTATTGCCAAAAGATGATTTGGATGATAAAAAAAAAAAATCTTTGGCAAAATATGAGATGATTTAATTATTATTCAAATTTGAGGCATTACTATTATTTTAATTATTATTATTATTTGTGATTGAGGTTATCTTGATAAATAATTAATACATTAATTTTGAATTTAATCAAATTTTAAAATACCTTTAAACTTAAATGTGATGAACAAATAATTTAAAAAATGACAAATCATATAGTCAGTTCTTTACTGAGAAATGTCAAGTTGTATTCCTTATCTTTCCCTATCTTATATTTATTAAACAAAAAATAACCTTCTTTCAAACATTAAAAATATATAAACACAGATAAAGTGACTCTACCCTCTAGTGATTTTTGGAAGATCCGGTTTTTGCTTTGATTGCTTAATACATCAGTGAAGGAAATAGAAAAATATTAACTTCAAACTAACACAGTGAAAAAGAAATTCTTAGAGTATCTAATTCCTGTTTCTATTTGTAATATTTATTAAGAAATACATAAATCAGTTTTTTACAACAAAAAATCAAAACTTGACAGTAAATCTGAATGATTTCCATAGAATGCACTGTATGCATAAACAAAATATGAGCAACAACTAAAATCTTAATGTCAACTTAAAATATTTACTTAATTTGTTACGTAATTGAATAAAATTAGTCAAACTTTAAGTTATTTACATTTGTTTAACATGACAACTTAAACGTAATATATTTACTCAGTTAAACTTGATTTAATTACTTGTAACTAATTAACTACATTTTTAAAAAAAAGTTGGATTATGTTTTCTTTTTGCCTTCAGTTTCCAGTCTAACCAATGTTAACGTCAAAAAGAGGAGAGAAAGAAAACAGTTCAGAAGCAATCTGGTTCTGGTTTTCTTCATAAACATGAAACAATCAAAAAAATCAAAATAATAAAAGAAACAGAAATAATAAACAAAGATGGTCAGGTTACATTTGAATAGTTGTTTTCGCCACACTGTTTGCCAGCCTCATGGGAAACCCAAATTGTGCAACTCCAGATGAAACGTCCAAGATCTCTGTCGATTTTACTAAAACAAACATCGCAGTGACTCATCATAGCGCTGCGGCTTTTCTCTCTCAGTCCTGTTTATCCAGCCGCCGTGAGCGTGTAACGTGAATGTCACCACACACACATTATGTGGGTCCATCCGTCACCCTGTTTGTCTCAGATGGACTCCTTCGCCTACCAACGGTCTGGAGCTGAACTACTGCAGGAACCCGGATGGGGATCGGATCGGCCCCTGGTGCTACACCACCGACCCGGAGCGGCGCTACGAAAGCTGCAACATCCCGCAGTGCAAAGACGGTACGACTTTGACATGAACCACATATGTAGCGAATACATATGCAACATAGACATATGCATCATCTACATATGCATCATCTACATGCAACATAGACCAACCATATCTACCAAAGTCACCTAGCAATGACATAGACCAACGACATCTACATATAAGGCTTCTACTTATTTTTGACACAAATGGAACCCCATATTTGACAGGATGGAAAACTAAAGAACGCGCAATTGAAATGTTGTACAGAAAATATGGGTGCAGCTTTTAGTGCAAGTTTTAGCGTGTTTGCAAAGACATTTTCTTAAAAAAAGAATGCCTGAGTTAAACAATTCAGGGTTTGTTTGTTTTTTCACTTTGCTTCATAAAAAGAAGATTATATTCACAAATGTAAAAACACAAACTATTCCTCTATTAGCAACAAATGATATACTGATTGGCTTCATGGTTTGTTGAGATATTGTACAGAAAACATAGCTGCAGTTTTGTTGAGTGCAGGTTTTAGCATCTTTGTAAAGATATCTGCCTGAAAACAAAGCAAAACAAACAAAAAAAGTCATTGACAGAAAAATTCAAGTTCTCACTCATTTTCACAAAAGATTATTTTTGTGAAAATCATCTTTTTGCAAAACAGATTGTTATATGTACGACTTTAATGGAAAGAGAAACTAAAAATCACGTTGTTTAGAGCTTTTGATTCGTTAAAACACCATATGCACGGAAAACATGGATGCAGCATCTTTGTAAAAACATTTGCCTAAAAAACACCCAGATCGTTGACAGAAAAATTCCTGTTCTTCTTACTTTGTTTCACAAATAGATTATGACATATTTTTAAAATGATTAGCTCTTTTAGCAACAACTGATGTAGGCTACTGGTTTGCTTATTTTTGAGGAGTTTTTCTCATTGCTTGTATAAAAATGTCACACCTCTGCAACACACATTTTGCAGAGGTGTGCATCACCTGCAACGGAGAAGACTACCGAGGCCAGGTGGATCACACTGAGAGCGGCAAAGAGTGCCAGAGATGGGATCAGCAATTCCCTCATCAACACATCTACCAGCCTGAAAAGTACATGTTCATGCATAGCTGCTCTGATTTTAGTGAGCTTACCAAATTGGTTGGCTACTTTGCTGCAATGCATTGCTATTCTTTAGATGCTGCTGGTCACCGACAGGGAAATATGTTGTGGTTTTGCCATTTTTCCAGGTATTCAGTATAAATTTTAACAATTAATTTAAGCTTCCATGGGCAATATCCTTGGATGACATCACAAAAGGTATAAGGCAACTTATTTGAAATCCTCTGCAGAAATGTCTTTCCTCCCTTTTTTGCATGTTTTCAATCAAATTTCTCCATTTTCATTTGCCTTATAGCAGTAGCAAAACATTTGTGCTCTAGGAGAAAATTTAACATGGATTTCAATAAGATTGTCCAATATAATAATAATAATAATAATAATAATAATAATAATAATAATAATAATAATAATAATAATAATAATAGAAGCAGTTTGTGAAAAGGACAAATTTCAGTATGGAAGATATTCAGCCGTTATTGTGCCTTTATTTCCGATGGATAATTCCAGGCAAACTAGAGGAGATAATAAAAATGTCTCATCCTCAGAGCAGCAGAGAAGTTATTGCTCTGGGAATATGAGTTCAGACGACCTGCAGTTCTACTGTAAAGGGAAATAACGTAGCTGTTTAAGGTGACGTATGTAGATTAGAGCGTTTTCAGAATCAGAATAATACCAGCTGTAGTTTAAAAAACTACTTTAGCTTTAGCCCTAGCTTTTACTTTGTCATCAGTGGCAGTATCCTCCAAGGCGCAGGAGTCATCAGAGTAAAACTTTGGTTCATTTATGGTTGAACCCCTTCATGTGCAACTTGAATGCATCAGAGTCTGTCAAATTTGGTCAAAAATCCCCCAGGTGTTAGCCAACGCTATGCTTGCCGAACGTTTGATTCTTGTGCCTCTTGTGAAGTCACTGAGCAAAATACATACAGCAGACGAAGTAATGATCTTTAAAGTTTTGTTTAGTTTTACACTTGGTTGTGTTTGAGTAGTTAGGAAATGCACCTCAGGATAGAAATTTAAAGTAAAGTAGCATTTTTATTAGCAGAGACATGGGGGCATTATGAAATAATCTTGTTTTAAATTATCTGCACATCTTGGTACCTCAAAAAATTTACTTTTTTCAGGATTAACGAAGCTGGACACATTTTAGATTATCAACCTGCTACTGTTTGATGTTCAGTGTTGAGGAACTTTTACTTCCTCCCAAAATTTATCCAGGCATTTCTGTTTTTTGTAGGATACAAAATTGAAACTTATTTCTCTATAGACATTGTTTGAAATGGAAAACACAAAACAACATGTCTTCTAAAGTAAACCACATAAAAGTAGAGAATAGCTGCTAAACTGAACTGATCAATATATTCAGTCATAAAAATAATAAAATCTTGTGAAAAACAAGGTTGACCACATCATGTCTAACCCAAGTGTAGACATGATTAAACATATGGAAAACAAGAAGTACAAATAATTGTGGTGGCAGTTTAATCAACACTGTTTAGTATTTGGTTTTAATCTTTTATTATGTTTTAATGCAATGTGTTTCTATTTCAGGTACCCTGACAAGAGCTTAGATGATAATTACTGCCGTAACCCGGACGCCTCTCCGGTGCCGTGGTGTTACACCACCGACCCGGAGACAGAGAGAGAGAGCTGCGACATCAGCAAATGCAGTAAGAAAATATTAATTTTTCTGCACAAAAATCCTAAACTTGTCCATGTTTTCCACTTTTAAAGCTGGATGTACAGATTTATGTCACTGAATGCAAAATGTAAACATTGTGGAAAACATTTTTTATTCTAATAATTACACTGTGGATTTAGTTGCAATAGTTTCAGTCTTATTATAGAGTTTAGTTTACTGTTTTCATTTATTTATTTGCTTTAGCGTTGAAAGAAAAAAAAACTGATGCCTGAAAAACACAATGGGACTTGGTTGTGTTATTAATTTGGAGTAATTAAATCACCTTGTTATTGTCTGGCACATTAGCTTCTTAAATATGACCCATTTCAGGGTTGGTACCAGTTCAGCAGAACCAAACAGATGTTTGTCCAAGATTTTAAGTTTGACTCTCAGACGTCTTTGGGTTCAGTGAAGGTTAATTGAAGCAAAATCCCTAAAGCTGTTTTATTGTTCATGCAACTTGTTAAGGATTAAATGAGTTTTTATTTGCTTGGTTTCTTATTTGTTCTTTTTCTGCTGATTTGTTTTGACTGATCACTGAAAAACTAATAGAATTTAATGTGAAGGATTAATATTAATTGTTTTTTTAAGCAGCAGTTCAATGTCTTCCCCAACATTAAGCATGAGTTGTGTAATGTGTCAAGAACAGCACAAATAAAGCAGAACAATGGCGCAACAAAAGCTTGAAAAGAGCGCCATCTTGTGGTGAGATTATTGATAAAAACATTACACGCCGCTCTCTAATACTTTATTTTACATTATGTTACTGCATTGTATATTTTCTTGAGTCACTTTTATTAACTTTCTTTTTTCCTTTTAAATCTATTCCGAAACGTTGGTTATGTTTAAATAAAAGTTTAAAAGTTTCAACAAAGAAAGTCCCTGGTAGAAAAGTAACTGTTTTCATAGCAACATAGTAACGTAGAATGATTTCTTTTTAATTTCTGTTAATCTGGATTAATATGATTTATAGATGTAACTAGACCAACCCAATTGCATCTTTTAAACAGAAATATAAACTATCAAATCATTACTTTAATTACTGAATAATCACAAAAAAGTTGGCTGTGATTGAGCATATAACAGAAAGTTGAGTGGAAGGAAAAATGTGGCACAAAATATGCAGAAAACATGGATATATATGTAGACTTGAGAATATTGCAAAGGACAGAACATTCAAAAGCTTCAGTTGATATGAACCATGAGAACCGCAACAGAAAGATGCGATTCACAAAGATATGGGCCACACTAGCAGTTTCCACCGTTTGAGATAATTTGAGGAACCATGGTCAGGGCCGGATTTAGGAGGATTTGTCGCGATGCTCTTTTTCTTTTCTCTTCCTTCTTTTCTGCTCCGCTGTCATATTTTCTCTTGTCTGCCATTGTAAAATAATCTGACAGGACACCGGCGAGGTCACCTGGACAGGATGCCAGTCTGTCACAGGGCAACACAGAGACACACAACCATGCACACACACATTCACACCTAGGGACAATTTGGAGAGACCAATTAATCTGACAGTCATGTTTTTGGACTGTGGGAGGAAACTGGAGTACCTGGAGAAAACCCACGCATGCACAGGGAGAACATGCTAACTCCATGCAGAAAGACTAGGGCTGGGAATTGAACCCAGAACCTTCTTGCTGCAAGGCAACAGCTCTACCAACTGCGCCACTGTGAAGCCCAGGTGTTAAATCACAAAGTTAAATTCCTTTTAAGTTATATTTGGTATATGTTGCATTTTTATAACAACTAAAGGTAACATACTTACTTGATTGTGCTATAAAAATGTCATTACATTCCATAGAAAATACAAAATTCTTCCCCTTTAAAATGCCGCAGCTAAATAAATTAGGTTTTCCTCTGATGATAGCATGTGAAAGCTAATTTTACTTCAAAACACGTCTCCCTGATTGCAGCTGAAGTTCTTGTGGAGAAGAGGCAGCGCTCCAGCTTCACCACCAACTGCTTCAGAGGCCGAGGCGAAGACTATCGAGGCAAAGTCAACGAGACGGCGTCAGGCATCGCCTGTCAGCGGTGGGACGGCCAGGTTCCTCATCGCCATCCCTTCATCCCAAACATCTATGAGTGCAAGTAAGCACTGCATTCATTTTAATGGAGGAGGTGGCATATTGGGATAACTAGTGCAAGTGCAGCTGGAGGGAAATAACTTCTCTAACACTTGCTAGCAGGTTATTAGCATTTCCAGAGTGAAACTGGTTGGCCGCAGAGTGACGTGTTTTAAATTTTTCTGAGGCTTTTTGTTCATTTATCTACCAACAACAATTTGCTTAATTGAATTTAGTAAATGTTGTTCTCCAGGTATAGTGTCTTGTAAAAGCGATCACACTGGTTTAGCTTCCAATTATTGGGATTTTTTGTGATCGATTGACACAAAGTAGTGGATCATTGAAGGGAAATGTTACATAGTTTACTTTTGCCACCTTTAACAAGTTTTTAATCTTCCCGTCAACTATTCTTTCCACAGCATGATGCTGCCATCACTGTGTTTTGCTGTGAACATGGTGTGTTCAGGTGGGAGTGCATCAATAGCTTTAGCATTAAAACACAAACAGGTAGATTTAGGGAAAATGAATGATAATACAAAGAAATGGCTGAAATGGACTGAAAAGATCTAAAACCAAAATGGATATAAATACCAACATTCAAGAGAAAGAACATAAAAATAGAAGGATTAATCCCAATAAAAAACAGCAGACTGTGACTGTAACATTAAAAATGTGAAAATATTTAAGATGTGAGAAGACTTTTTACCAGGTACTGTGCAAATTCGGTGGGCTGTCTATTTCTCTAAATTAGCAGGATCATTGTTGTGCTGAACTGACTCTTGGTTACATCTCGTCTAGGGGTCTAGAGGAGAACTACTGTCGTAACCCAGACGGTTCTGAGGCTCCCTGGTGTTTCACGTCGGTGCCAGAGATGAGGACTGTCCTCTGCCTGCAGATCAAACGCTGCGCTGACGACATAGAGGCCGAGGGTACGACGCCTCCACTCAGAAATGATCTGAGAATAGATGCAGTCAAGGTCTCAATACCTGAGTGAAGTTTGTGCTGGTTTGTGCAGCAAAAATTTTCGTTTGTGCCGCTATCATTTTAAAGATATGAAGAAATGTTTCTAGAGGTCATCCAA
>CAEGAF010067088.1:7500-64675 GCA_903067075.1 Micropoecilia bifurca | reverse complement strand
CACACACACACACACACACACACACACACACACACACACACACACACACACACACACACACACACACACACACAGCAACAGAGCAACATGTTTTACAAGCTGCATTACTTCTGTACTCTCTGGTTGGGTAATATCTGGGCTTGGTGTACATGTTGGTTTCAGCTGAGGTGCTGTTGTCATAATAAAAACAGTAAGCCTTATTATTTGTGATCTCACAGTTTCTTACACACATATAGAAACTTTTCAACATTTTATTAATTAATGATCAATTCATTATTGATTATGTTTTTGGTTGCTTAACTGACACTCATGCAGCTTATTTATTCACAGTTCTTACTCATAGTTGTTGTTTTGTCTTTGGTTTATTTTTTGAGTGTCAACAAAATGATATCGCAGGAAAACAACGACAAACACAGTCCTTGAATCTTTGATTTACTCCCAAGAAACAGTCCATGTGAAAACACGATTACCGTAAATTACAGGCTTGCTATAATCGTCGTCAATTAAAACCGATTGAAAACCAAGCTACGTTAAACGGGAAAGTGTTTTAGGATGCCAAAGATGAACACATAAGATCTGAATCAGCCTTTTTTTTTCTTAATGATTTCTTTCAACACTATTCTCAAGGTGTGATAATCACAAAACTGTGTGTACTTTGCAAATAGTCTGGAAATCTGCAGAAGAGGTGTAAAATTAATATTCATGCAGTTGCTTAGCAAGATCAGCTCCCTGACAAGCCAGCTGGTGCTGTGAAGTTAAATGGGATGAATGTCATTTTGGAAAATGGCACATTTCACCCTCGTTAAATGTATGCGGCCACTCAGATGTTTCATACCAGTGACCTATTTAATAATGATCCAGGCAACCCTGGAGACTCATGTGCTAAAACATTATTCATTTTCTGTAATAGTCCTTATATTTTCAATATTTATATACGTATTAACAGGACACACCATACGCTTTTCTCTGGTTCAATTGTATTTAGTCATTTATCATGCTTCGTAACGCCCTATGCTTTCCATCTTTCTCTACATCACAATGATACAGACTACAAATGTTACTCAAATTTAATTTACATTTACACTTTTCATCAAATTGCATTGACCTGTATGTTACACTCAAACCTAATTTCATTAGTATGCTCTTAAACACTTACCAATATCATCGATTTTTAGGCCTGGTCTCAGCGTGTAGTCTGGGTCTGTGGGCTCTGGCTCATCATCCACATCAGAGGCTTGCAGGGACAGAGAGAGGGAGAGAGAAAACAGAAGAAATTGTGTGAAACTAAATAACAGCTGACCAGAGAGCTGGGATTTAAACTACTGTTCCAGCCTAAAGGATTTTAATTACATCCATTCTGACATCTTGAGGGGGAACATGCAAGAGAGTGGCAAGACAAGGGTGCAGAGGTTAAAAAAGCCCAGAGCAGACCAGACTGACAAGCTGTAACATCAGCAGAGCTCTCAACAAAGAGATGGGGAAAGAGAGAAAGAGGGCTGTGAGGGACAGCAGATCAAAACTGAAGAGGGCCAGTGTGCGAGAAGAAAGGGATGGAGTTGCAGAGTTGAAGGAGGGAGGAGAGGTTAATACTACAAGGCTGTGGAAGTTAAAAGGACCGGACAGGCTAGGGATCAAAGACTGTGTGTACACGAGCACGAGTGTGTGTGAGCGCATGTGTGAGCGGGCGGAGAAACTGAAAGGTGGCGGCGGAGAAAGAGAGGGAGAGCGAGAGAGGGAGAGAGAGATGGGGAGCATAACGGTACGTATACATAGCCACCCACTGACCGAACAGAGCAATTAATGGATTCTGACAGGGAGCGGCGGAGAAAGGGTGAAAGAGCAGGAAAGAGAGGGGAAGAGGACAGGAAGGAGGCGGAGGTGATGGGGTCTTTAAAGCAGAGACTGCTCACTGTGGAGGAGGAAGAGGGGGATAAAAGGAAGAAGGAGGATAATGAGGAGCAAAGAGAGGCGACTTGTGTGAACCTGCAGTGTTTTTTTTTTTAGATTGAAACAAGGTGTAAGTGGCGGTCCACAGGTAAAAATCTGCAGCACAGTCAGAGCGTTTGACCAGAGTTCAAACCGCATACAAACAAGGACACTACAAACAAGGACACAACACTGGGGCCATACCTGTGGAGCAGCAGACGTAAACGCGTAGTCTGAGACAGCTGCGTCCGTGGTGGTGAGTGGGTGTGGCTGCACAACGGAAAACAAACAGCGGATCAAAACGGTGAACACAAGAGGCAGGTTTGTTTCCTCTTGTCAGCTGCAGATGTTATGTGCAGTAAAATATACCTTTATTAGAGTTTTAATACAATGTGATTGTCTTTTGTTTAAAGTTCACTTTAATTTAATACCAAGGGAGAAAACCACATATTTCACTGCTACTCTATTTAATAATAATTACACTAATAAATTTCATGCATAAAGCAAATCTTAATGTGCTACAATTAGTAAAACAGTTACGGGAATACAGATTAAATATTTAAAATTAAAACAAGATGTGTTGCTTAAAAGCAGAAAATGACAAACTGATACTTTAAAATCTTTTTTTACCCAATGTGCAAAAAGAGCCACCACCTTCCAGCAGTGACTCGGCTAGTAAAAGGCTAAATCTGGATGGCACTTCAGGTTTCAATGTGCCGTATGCTAAGATTAGTCTAGTCAACTCCAGTGAATTAAAGCTAATTTACGTCTTCAGTAGATCATCGAGTTCTACTGAGACCTTCAGCAACAGATACAAAAAAACTTTCAGTTGCTTCTTTAAAAAGGTTTTATGTAGTTTTTATGCATCTGAGATTACCAGGGTGTTGGTTCTTGCTGCAGAAAAAAGGAACGTTACGGGACCCGAGCACATTTTGTTCTGACACAGAATTTAGAGGATTTCCTAGATTTTGATTGGCTGAGATGAGGAGGAAGGAGCGGTTGCCCAGGAAACCATTGATGCAAGAACCACTTCTGTCTAAGAAATATGTTTGTAGACATAATAACTTTGTTGGTCTACAATAAGGAATAAAATATAGATATATAATTAAAAAGAGAATAGGAAATGTAAATTATTTCACAGTTTCTTCATGTGAAAATTCAAGCATGAATCGCAATAATTGTAAAGGAAATCTATTCAGCTCATTTGGTCTCTGCTGAATGCCAGGCTGACAGGCATCAGTGCTTACAGGGACACTTACAGACCCATTCTTAATAACATCCAGGCACCTGCACTTATCCACCACTGCCTGCTGTTACAATTATCTACAAACATCTTCTAAAAATCTCTTTTAGAATTTAAGAATAGGTCAAATACTCTCTTAAAGCTTAGAAATTTTTTATTTGAATAATTTAACCAAACAACTCATTCAAAAACGCAAAAAGAAAAAAAAAGTACTTTCAACGGATCATTTTAAGTCCATTAGTTTTTGGAAACAGCACCCAGTGGAAAACTAAACAAAGACCAGGGCATCCTTCTGTTTGCGACGGCGCTGAGGAACTTTCTTACTGCTGCGCGGCGGAGCAGAACGTTCTGGAGACATCTTCCATTAAGCATCGTGGGCTGAACAGGCACCGCGCTGGTTATAGGAGTTTGTTTATGACATTTGTTGTCAAACTGCTTGCTGACGAGACCCAAAGTTCATTACTCACGTGGTGTCATTTCGGCACAAGGTGCAGCCAGTTAATTTGATGAGCAGTCAACAAAATGAATGAGGCTGCTTGACTGCAAGGTGATGTGATTAGATGTGAAGCAGTAATTTGTTATCCTGAAACGATATTGTATTCTGCTTGTCTCTGAGGTCTGATCTGGGAGCTACTTGTGATCCGACTTAACCATTCTCCAGTTGAATGCTGGAAAACCGGAGGGATTTGTTAATTGTGGTGCTCAGTCACAAATCTAACTACAATGAGGAATAACAGCCTGAAAAACATGCCTATCTTTATTTTACCCGTTTCAATCTAACACAATCTTTTTCTTACGATGCCAATGTGCCATTTTGGATTTTGGAACTGGTTTTGGTGAGAAACGTCACGTTTCTAAACCAGATTATGATTTTGAGAGCATTTTAGTGAGAGAGTAATGCAACAATGTAATTCTAGTCAGTCAATTCTAGTAAATAGTAATCGTCTGGTCATGTATTAAAATTCATATATATATATTTTTTCCAATCAGGGAACACAGAACAGAACCTTAAAACCCAGCATTTGTCAACTGCTCCCTCTATATTTACAGTTTTCTCTTCAAACCTTCAGCAATTCAAACATCTTTCTCTCTCCTTTAACACCCCGAGGACATCAGTTTTACTGACATACTTCTCGGTGCAGGTTGCCAGTTCAACTCCACTCACAGATGTAGTAGTACTCCTGGCCGACGTGGAACTCGTAGCCCAGCGAGAAGGCGCTGTAGCGCTGGAACTTCTCCGAGAACTTGATGGGTGCGTGGGGGGCGAGGGGCCGGTTGCACTCCCACCTCTTGAAGCCAAGCTGAGGGTCGCAGTTCCTGTAGCCACGGTAGCTGACCATGTAGAGGATGTACTGCTCTCCGGTGCCCACCATGCGCTGGGTGTCATTGTAATGAGGGCAGTAGATGTCGAGGTAGTCGTTGACGTTCACCTGCATCGTGTAACCCTCCCTGCGGAGACTGTGCAAATAGGAAAAACACAACGCTGGGTATTAAATTCTAAATTAAGTGTCTATATTACCATTAAGCTGTGTCAATTTACATAAAATTACTATATTATGTAGAAATTACGAATTACTAATTACAATTTACATAAAATTATGGTGTTAATTTACATAAATTATTCCACAGTTTATGTAGGTGTAACCTTTTTTCAAATTATTTTGAATAAACTAATCAGTCAGGATATTCGACGAGTCCGGTCCATTCTTTTAAATTACAAACTAATAGGTAATAATGCAATCAAAGAACATGATAAATTAGACCATTAACAATCTTAAAAATGTTTACATATTGTCAGGTTTTATGTGATGAACCAGTATTGCAACCAGCTTATAAACCTGTTCTTTGAAGGTTTCAGAGGTTTGTTAGAGAACGTTAGTGACCAAAAAACACCATGAAAAACACACCAGACAGGTCAAGGAGAAAGTTATGGAGAACATGGATGATACAACAATTAAACTTTAAACATAGAGGGTTTAAAGGGTTTAATTAAGAGAGAGCTGAGGGGCGTGTGATACCTCTGGAGCTGCTGCAGAGACCCAGAGCTGAGAGAATCTACTGACAAGATCAACTATTAAAAGGTAAGGAACCATTAAAAGAAAGTGATACGTTTACTACTATTACTATAGTTTACCATCATAAAGGAGAGACAGCAAACATATAAAAGAAAACTAGTCAGATGACACCAAAATGAAACTTTCTCACTTCTAAGTGCATGCAGGAAAATGAACACTGTAAATCACCCTGGACATAACCTTCCCCACCGTAAAACACGGAGGGTTAAGTATCACCTGTCAGTATTGATGCACTGCACATATTCATAAAACGTTATACAACATTAGACATTATATAACATTATGCTGCATTTTTGATGAAACTATGAACACTTAAAGGAGAATCAAAGCAAAAAGTTTCACCCTTTATTTTAATTAATTTAAGTAGCATTTTTCAATCTTCAAACCAGTAACAAAAGTTTTCATTCTCAGCAGATTTGAGCAATTTCGGCTACACACACGTTAGCCATGTAGTCAGCTGCTAAAATACAAAGACATGATGTAAATACATCAAAATGTGGTGTTTGCATTCTTTCTGCAGAAATGCCTTCACCTTATCCAGATATTAATAACACAAAGCAGGTGTGTGTTTGCGTTTGTTCCTGCTGGGCTATTGTATTTAAAGAACGCAGAGCTTCCTCTTCAGGATGGACTCAAGGGTCCAGGGCCACAAGCTTCTCCTCCTGGTGTCAGTGCTGCATTGTCCCCTAACCCCTACGCTCATACATCAACCGGAGCGCAAATGCTGCGCTCGCATCAGCCGTCAAAGTCCTGGCAACGTTCCTCTCCATCCTCCCAGCTCATATATCAGCGTCAACCTTAAAAAAGGCTCCGCTTGACAGAAAGATAAGGTCTGATTGTGAAGCTGCGTGTGTGTGTGTGTGTGTGTGTGTGTGTGTGTGTGTGTGTGTGTGTGTGTGTGTGTGTGTGTGTGTGTGTGTGAGACAAAGTAAAATAGATTCCTTCCTGTCACCCAAAGGCCTCTTCCTTTCCCTCCCCATCACACATACACAGGCCCATATCTGTGTGACACAGACCGTTTGCAGTTGTAAATCATACACACATCGATGATCATCTGTGCACACTCGCTCGCTCAAAAGTTAGATCAGTGACAGGATAAAGTCACAAGGGGGCAGCAGAGTGTAATCTTTAGCCTCTCTCCCTGTTTGCCAGTTCTAGGTCACGTCTCCAGGGAGATTATTATTCAATTATTAAATGAAGATCGAACCTCTGTTCCCAGTGTCTCTGTCTCTCCCTTTCTCTCTCTTGCTGCTGTGTTTCTCAGCTCACTTAAAAACCCTTCCTGGATTTGTCTTTTTTCTCAAAGTTCTTTGTTTTTTGTTTTTTCTTTCCATGTCTTTCTTTTAGTAACAAAGACAGTTAAAAACTCACCTTCTGCTCTCCACTCACCTTCCTTTCACGTTCCCTCATTATGTCATTTACTAACACTTTTTACTTTTTTTAACTGTAACATTAAAAGAACAACAAAGTTTCTTTCATGTTTCCTGGAGACATAAACCAGGACAAAACAAAAAAATACATAAAGAGCAAGAGCGAGTTTCGCTCCACGAGGGAGGTGTAAATGCAAATTAAGAGAAAGAACTCCGAGAGCAGAAACATAAGAGACTTAAAAAGATGTGGTTGGAGTGTTTTACGCTCCCAAACAAAAGCAAGTTTACTGAGATGAAGGGATAATGGGGGGGGAGGAGGACATCTGGGGGCATCATCCTGGAGCAATCTGAAAGTAAATGACTTTCAAAAGATAAAAGCTGGCTGTAAGATTCCCACTGTACATGCGATGTTGCACAATGCACAAAACAAACACTGTATTTTATGCAGTGAGCTCTAAGGGGGATATTCAGTACATACGCATGTGGAAAGAAATAAATGCCTGATGAAATTTCATGTTAAACTCTCATCAGAGAGCTTGAACAGCATAAAGCGAAAGTAGTTTTATGTCGAGGGTAGTCGTAAAATAAGACGTGGCCAATTTAATAGCAAGATTAGATAACAGGGAGTTTGGCAGGACAGAGGAGCCGCATGAAAAATGTATTCAGACAATCCTTTCAGATATCAAACCTGTAATCTTATCTGCACAGGAAAATACATCTGCTACTATTATTAAGCATAAAGATGTTTAAACATGCATGTAAAAAGGGACTTTGTAATGACTGAGAGTAGAGCCTTATTGCATTTAATCTGTACAACTTTACAAAAATTACTTGTTTTAATTTTCTATAACAAGATACAAACTGTAACCTGAAGGTTTTTGCTGAGAAACAAATGAGAGTCTGTGGAGTCGAACAATAGTTGGTGCATCTTCGTATACGGTACATTTTATACAGTAAAAATTTCACATAAACATTTTACTGTAAAATTCTGACAACCAAAGCTGTTGGTATTTTACTGAAAACTAGAGATTTTTTCCCCCTTTCTTTACTGTGTAGTTGTCATAGTCTGGTAAAACTATCACATAAATATAATTATTTATGACTAAAATTCATTTCTAAATTATTTCCTAGTGTCACATTGTTCCAATCTCTGCAGTCATAACTTTAGTTTTCATTCTCATATTTTCTATGAAGAGTGATGCATTCATCAATTTGGCCAGTTTTGTTGTAAATGACTGATGAGTGATTGGCAATTCAAACAGTGGAAAAAAAAAATTTTATGTTCAAAAATGCATCAAAACTAAAAAAAAAGACACTTTTTAGCTTGTAAATGTTCTAGGCTCAATAGAAATAAATATGCAGATACATATTTTGCCATAAATATGGGTATATTCTTTACTTTCTGTTGAATTTATCAAGCACCGTGCAGCTACTTACTACTTACTATTTACCTCTTGCTCTTTGACTGTGACTGTGTATTTGATTATGTTCTGCTAAATTGTGAATTTTGTGAATCTTCTTCACTCTTTTACTGTAAAATTCCCACTAATTTTCTCTCTTTGAAGTGCTACCTGCCCAGTCAGAGCAGATAAGAGTCCGGTTCAATGAGCCGCCTCTTCAGCAGCACACGTCAGAGGAGCTGAGCAGCAGTTTCCAAGATCCAACAAACACTTTTATATAAACAGATCCTCCGGCGAGATGGAGAGATGGAAGGATCGGCAGGAGAGACGGAGGACTTATAAGATGAGACAAGGGGTAGTTGGGGTTAAAAAGCAGCAGAGTATGGCCACTGGGGAGCAACGGGAGATAGCAACAGCTAAGAGCAAGATCAAAGAGGGCCTGGATCAACGTCACTACTGTAAAAATCACATCAGTGAGGGTGTGAGGGGGAGACTTACAGAGGCCATGTTGCCGATATAAATCAGTCAGAGGCAACATAATGCCACAGAGTTGCCCCCCGCCTGCCTATTATCTGCCTCGCCTCTCGGAGTATCGTGCATCAATAAAACACTTTGACAGAGAACGCAAACAGCCCGTTTTGTAGCACGAGCTTCAAGGACCGCCTTACTTCTCCTGTTCATTAAAAAGGGGCTGTTGGGGCTAAGATGGTATTGGAGGAAGCTGCACATTCTCTACAGCATTAGAAAAAGATACAGCAAAAGGATTTCATGTATTTATTTTTTAATTAAGGTGCATCACATTATAATGAGAGGCACCGCCTAAGTGTAGAGAAAATCAGAAAATATGTAGAATGTAAGCCTTTTAAAGCAGTTTTCAATACTGAATGAAAACAGAAACGGGACAGAAAAATAACATAACTATCTGCAGTTTTGAGACTTAAATAAATAACAGCCACCTGGCAGGCAGTTGTGTTGAGCCTTAGCATTGTGATCCTGGGCCTAACTTCCTTATATGACTTGAAACTAGGGCTGCACGACAAAACAAGAATGGTGCAAATGTGATCTCTATCAATATAAATTAATCATGAGCAATTTATTATCACTTTTGCAAATTATGTCATTATAGCTTGGTAAGTATATGTTAGATTTATATAGCACCTTATACAAACACAACCTGTGTTAAAAAAACAGCAATTTTAATCAGATCTGTTTAAAGCTTAAGTTGAGTAAGACTAATGCAAACAGATTGAAAGAAAAACAGATTGAAAGAAAATGTTTCAACAAAGTAGGCAGAAATAGCAACACTTCAGTCAAAGATAGTTCTCCTTAATACCAACAAGTAAGGTCCACAGCTTTGGGTCAGAGTTAGCAAATATTATACGTCTATTTTTTTCGTCAGTGGTAATCACAATGTTCTAGGTGGCTTTGACTGCATACAGAGTTTACAAGCTAATTTGGCCGATGTGAGTTGTAAATGTAAGGAAAAATACCCTCAGGTCAATTCAAAAAGTCACAGAAATCCTGGGCAGTGGCGCCAAAAATGGATGAACAAGTTTCCCCTTTGGTTTTGGTTATGGTTCCAGCTGCGAAATCCTAAATAAGATGAACTACCACTTTGGGTTTATGTGAGAGGCCTGTCCAAGGTGTATTATAGTAATCTGGTCAGCAGGAAACAAAGGTGTGAATCAGATTTTCTGCTTCTTGTTTAGCCGTAAATTGTCAAATTTTAGCTACATTTTAAATATAAAAAAAAGATCAAATACTTTTAATAGTCAGTCATGATCTAAGGCTTTACCCAGAAAGTTAGCTCTTTCAGGTTCTTTTGCATTTGCAGAGCCAACAATGGAGTGTACTGCTAAATATTTACTTGGTTCTTCAGATGCGTGCACAACTGTATGTTTTCTTTTCCAATTGTTTGGTAGCAATATAAAAAAATCATTAAATTACTTGTAAAGAATCTAGTTGAAAATGAAACACATTATTTCTTAATTCCGCTTTAAAAAGTTGTCAACTTTCTGCAGATACGTCCCGACACCATGCTGAAGGGGAGGCGAATGCTGCTCAACCACAGTGCCTGATAAGTGGGTTTATCCCAGTAGGTGATATTCAGACACTGAGGATTTACGTGTCTAAGTTTGTCTGTTTACTATTTCTATCTGCTGAGCACTTGGCCATCAAAGCACAACACTACAGGGGGCTGATTAGGCTGCAGTGGGTGTTTGAAGCTGTTTGACAGTCAGCAAACTACCAAAAAAAAAAAGAAAGATAAAAATATAAATGGCAAGATAAAACAAGGCTACAGATGGACATAAGGTTGGGACAGATTAAAAGTTGTCCAGTAGCGTAACAAAAAATTGCCTATCAGGATTTTTAAAAGCCTCCCTGCCTCCTGGGGCCTAAAATCTTAATCGCATCTCAGTTTGGTACAGAGATGCGAACACTGTTGCAGGAGGACTCCAATCAGTCAGCGGAGCGGTAGGTATAATTGAATGGCTCCCCTGCTGAACGGAGACTCCCAGAGATTTGTAGCATCAATGAGGCTCTCATCAAACACAGACAGGAGTCTTCCTCGCTGCATCCTGCTCCGCTTTTCTCTTCTCTCCTAAACCCCATTCGCTCCCTCTGTTCATGTTTGGTATTGCCTGACGGTTAGCATGTGGAGCTGATGAAAAACCTGCGTGTATAGGTTTGTCTGACGCCGTGTAATGGTCCGCTTGATTCTAAATCCTCCCCATTAAAATCGATACGTTTCTAGAGCGCATCTTGACACAGCAGTACACAGCCCGTCTCCACACACAAGCACACACTTTAACAAGCATATACAGCAGTCTAGCCCTGCGCAGCGTTGGCTCATCATCGGTAATTGATCAAAGTATTAGAGCTAACAGGGATTCTTGATTAGAGCCCTCACATATGATCCCATTAAACAGGCATCTTTTCTCTTCTCCGTCCTTTTCCCACATTTGCTTCGTTTTTCTGCTCTTGCACTACCGTTTGCACACTATTGCATCGCTCTTTCTACTTCCTCTCTCTTCCCCTCTTCCTCTCTCATTCCTTCAGACGTCCCCTCAAAACCTCATGGCCTGCTTTATTGGCTCCTTTGATCGAGCTGTCCGGCTCCAAAGTGGAGCCACATTCAACAAGCATACTGTCCAGCACGATTATGCTCGGTAATAAGCATGTTCTCCTCGCACAGGCATCCATCACATGTGCTTTTATTGTGGGTTCCCGTTCTCGCACGCGCAGATAGTTGGCAGGGAGGAAATGAGCATGAAGGGAAAAACAGATGGAGAAAGGCGAGGCCAGAACACAAGCACGACCAGAAGATGAAGGAAGGGGAATGGAGATGTCAGAGTACATCAGGTCAAAGAAAATGAAGAACACCTGAATGTTGTGCTGGTCTGCAGTTTGTTATCTCCTGGACAAAGATCTATTGTGTTTCTCCAAATATCTGCTGGAGCCACTTCTTTAATGTGGGGGGGTTACAGACCATGGACACGACTGTTGCTTTCACTTGTTAAGCTCAACTTTCTTGTGCTTCTATTTCCTGATATTTCCATCATTTACAAAGGCTGCAATTGACATAAATATATTTGTACAACATACTTTTGTGTACACAAAAATGGACTAAATTTACCAATTAGAAAATTGGCTGCACTGTATTTTCATTTGGGACATCAGAGTAACAGGGGCGATATTTAAAGCATACTCGTCAAACTTTACATAGTAGTGTTTTTAAAAACGCTGGAAACTAAGCACTATTTTCAATTCACTCCAGTCATGCACTACTTTGTGTTTGTCACATAAAATCCCAATAGAGGTTTTCAGTTGTGATGTGTGAAAATGCAGAAAAACTTCAAATAGGCATGAAAATCTTTGCAGGGCACTGTGTCGATCACTTAATATTCGCAAAACAAACCCGTCTTTCATTCTTCTTCTTCTGCCACTTTGTTCCCATCAACCATCTGTGGGCTCCTATATCCCTCTGCTTCCCTACATCTCCCTGGGTCTCTGTTCCCAAAGCCCTTACACGAGCAGCAGTGATCCCCCTCAGACGCTCGGGACATCAGAGGTAAAGAAACGCACTGAAGAGAAAGAAAGCGTACGTTCACTAAGCTTCTACATGATTGATGGTGATCCTCTCTGATGGCTTTGTATAGACTCAGCTCTCAGTGAGACATTACCCTCTGACCCAGCTATTGATTCCTACATGCACTGTTCCAAACATACAACACTAGCCCTGACCCCCCCTAGTGCCAACAAATGAAAAAAAAAAAAAAAACAATACTAACATCAGTACTCTGCCCTGCACATTGATCGCTTGGCAGCGTACTGAGAAACCTGATCAATCGGCTGCATTGCAATCATTCCTCCCAGCCCGCTTGGGCTCACTTCCTGGCAAAGCCACGTGGCAGTACGTGTCCCGCTGACTGATGTGTTTGGGCCGGCTTCTGGAGGCTTGGATATCAAGACCACTCCGGCGCAGGGATAAGCCTGCAGCCCCTACAACAGCAGCTTTATTACTCGGATCCCTCTGCTGAGCCGCTTCACTGAGGGAGCTGGACTCGCCAGGCGGAGGGACGAGGCGCCATCCATCAAGCAGACCTGGGTCATGGAGAATTTGCAAATACCTCTTTTTCTGCATGCACTTGTTTTAACCCACTTGAACTACATGGTGGGTGGGAGGAGTCTGCCTCATAAACCATAAGTGCTTCTAAACCCCACTCACATGCCACTTTATTAGGAACACCTGTTCAATTCCTTGCTAACCCAAATAGCAAATCAATTCTAACTATCTACCTGTCTGTCTGTCTCTGTTCTTTTCATCCAAAACAGAAAATAATTCAAGTTACAATTACAACAAAGATGGGAAGAATATCATCTCTGATAGCAGAGATGATATTCTCTGCTTCGAGCCTCGAAGCAGACGGGCTACAGCAGGAGAAGACCACACAGGTTGCCATTTCCCACTGAGACAGATTTCATTTCAGGTCTAGGGCAACACGGAAACCGCATTTGGACACGACTCTAGGATGCGTTGAGTTATACCTGTGAGTCAGACCTGAACATTTACATTAACTCAAATCTGGTCTAACCTCATCCTTACAATTAAAGAATAAATGAAGGGTTCACAAAACTCAAAGTGTTCATTGGATTTAATATTCAATTTCTTTTGTTTTTGTTGTTTTTTTTTGGGGGGGGGGGTTCAGTTGTAATTCACTATGTGGAAAAAATACTTCTGTTTATTGGATTGCAAGAATTGAGAGAATAGTGGTAAAAATAACAAATTATAGTTGAGCTCAAAATTATTTGCACCTCTTGGCATTAGCATTTGCTTTATTGTTCAAGGTTCAAGCAATGAATCTGCTGTCCATCTCATACGTTTAAATATAAATACATAAAATCTGAAGGAGATAAAAAAAAAGATTTAAACCTAGGGGGGAAAAAAATCGCACTGGTACAGTGTACCTAATATTGTGGCCAGTGAATATATTTAACACCACGATCTGCTTGTTAGTGCCGTGGCCAACTGTGCAGCCGTCTGTGGTCAAGTTTTCCGACATATTAGCAAAAACCTGGGGGACACTTTAGGCAAGACAACAGCTCAGAGGAAACTGCAACTTTTATTTAACCCTCACGCTAAATTAGAGTGCAGTTAAACACATGGCATATTTTTTCCCCCTTTGTTGCTCTAAAGGAAGCAAAGAAAAGCAAAACCGAGGCGAGTGCCAACTAAGCTCCAGCCTAATGGGCTTTCAAGACAAAACCTCAGCTGGCTTTCAACATTAGTCTCTATGACGACCAAAGGAGTCCTCGATTTTAGCAGAAAGAGAGGGGAAAGAACGAGGGTGGGGAGGACATCAGGGGTTTGTGCTAAAATACACCCCCCTTTACTTTAACATCCTCTTTCTCTCTAATGGCCAATTAAGCATTACTTATTATCATTCTGTATTATCACAAATCATCTGCTATTACTGTGCCAAAACACGTTTTAAAGCAAATTAAGGTGGGGAATTTTTAGGGTTTTTTTTTTCATTACTTCTAGATCCAAAAAGAGTAGGCTGAAAGCAGTGAGGTGGAGAAGAAGTGTCGCTAAATCTGTTTTACCGTACAACCAGGTTTATATGTTTCACTTCTCCTCCAAGGGAGACGTCCACAAGATGAAATATGGTCAGAAGAAAAGACTATGTTCTTTAAAAAAAAAGAGAGTTTCTCTAAAAATATTGCTTAATATTTGTATTTTCAAAAAGAGACAGAGAGAAAGAAAATTTAGAAAAACACTGCAATCGGTTAGGCTCAACACTAAAATACCAAGAAAATAGTGTCATAAGGTTAGAGGAAAGTGATAAATATCCTGTCTCTTAAATGCGAAATGTGCTATATTCTTAAAACTGAAGTCACCACATTTCTATATTCTCATCACAGTGAGATGACTTATCCTAACGCAAAATCTTTTCATGAAAAAAGTGAGATTTTTGTAAAATCAACATGTTTCTATTGAGCAAATTTATTTCTTAATTCTATTTGCACAGTTGTACATATAGTCAGTGAAACACAGTTAGAGATATCCAGTGGTATTGGATGGTTATGTGAACAGAACAATAAATATTGTCACCTATGAGCAGCAACAGCTTCTCTTAGCTTTAGGAAGAAAGATGGGCAGTGATGGCACACACACACACACACACACACACACACACACACACACACACACACACACACACACACACACACACACACACACAGGCAGATGACATTGAGCTCTGATGTTTCTATTAATGAACATTGACATCGAGAATTAATTAAAGGCATTCAAACATACTTGGTCACAAAGGCCTGAAATTAAAGCATGCTGATTGAGGCGCATTGCTAATCTAAACAATGAGAGCTCAATTACCCGTTTAGGAAAAATTGAATCAATGGAGTGAAACAACGAGCGGAGGAAAACGAAAGCTTGCTCACCAGGAAACAATAATGATCAAGCGTATACCCGATTGTGAGGTTTCTATTTTTATTCTTTGTCAAAGAGGAACATAAAAGACAAAGAGAGCATACTGATGTGTTTGCACAGAGACTCCAGAGAGCATGCAGGCCAAAGCGACAACACAGACACAAGGCTTTGTTGGCTAATGAATGAGCAAACAAGTTTTTCAACCCTTTAATAAAAGTCAGCAAAGGCCTACAAATAAAACACAGAGTAGGAATTTGTGCAGCTTATAAAGGAACAGAACAACTGCCTGAATCTATGTGTAGCATGTGGAGTCTGTACTTACAAATGCATATGCTTTGTTTCATTACGCTCAGTCAGTTCTAGAGCCAGGTCATCACTGTGCTGTGAAAAAACGATGTGTTCCCCCATATATTTCTTCTCTGTGTAAAATAAGAGCTTAATGTCAAAGATAACCTGTGAAAATACAAAACAAATTGGCCTCTGTGTTAAAAAGTGATTGGACCCATAACCTAAAAACTGGTCGTGCCGCACTTGGCAGCAGCAGCAACCATCAATCACTTGTAAATGGCAATGAGTCTTTTAAAACGCTGTTATGAGGTTTTGGCCACTCGTCTTTGCAAATTTGTTTTAATTCCAATATTCTGGAGGTGTTTCAAACATGAACAGTCTGTTTAGGTTCATGGCACAAGATTTTAAGTACAGACTTCCACATCATTATACAAAACCCTTAAGTTTGTGTGACCGAAGTGCTTTAATTTTGTTTCTCATCTGTTTTGGAACAGTCAGAAATGATGTGTTTTGGAATCTTTGGCCTTCTTCATGTTGTGAGACAGGTTCTATCTAAGCAGTATCTGGGATCTATCAGATCAAGGTGTTGCTAGAGGTGAGCTAATATTTAAAAAAAATAAAACTGTGATTATTCACAGGTTAATCAAGACCTAATAAGCAACCAAAATGTATTTTTCACCTGGGTTAAGATTGATTGCATAGTTTTTATTCTTTCGCTTCTTTTCCTCTTTTTTCCCTCATCTATTTATCGAGCTTTATTTGGAAAGCAGGTATGACAGAGATAACATGTAACAGTGTACTAAATACAGACAAGTCAAACAGTAACTAATAAAAGAGAAACTATAAAACAAACAGCGGGATAAACAAAAAGAAAATCAAATCCCGAATACATCCTAAAGTTTGAGATACTCTCAAGATGAAACTCAGTATCTTTTATCTTTTCAGAAGATAAAATCAGATTTTGAAAGCTGCATTTAATGTTAAATCAGGCTGTCTTTGCCTGATATTAAAATGCATTTATTGACCTAAAACATTTAACTGTCACAAAAAAAATAAGTCAAAACAGAGGAAATCTGTAAGCAGAAATATATTTTTAAGAGTACTGTTGCTCTCCCGTGCAAAAACTTTAAGTTTACAAATGCAGGGTCTAATGAAAATATAAACCTGTGACGGCGAAGCAGCAGAAATATTAATGGAAAAAAAAAAACCAGAGACAGAGTTTGAAGGGATTACAAACTGAGAAGGATCTTGATTTGTTGGCATGTCAGGGGGTGTTTGTGTCAGTGCTTGATGATGTGGTCGACTCTCTCCACTGAACATGAGCCGTCTCTGTCAAAGTATCAGAGTATCAGTAAAACATCCGTCCTCTCAGGTCCCACCCAGCCTCCCTGCCCCCACTATCAGCCGTTCTCTTATGTCTCCTCATGCTTATCAACATCCTTCCATCTGTACAACTTTTACTTTCTCATTTCTGGCCCGATCTTTGACGGTCCTCTCCTGAGAGACATATTCCTCAGCCAGCTGTCAATCTGTCACTCCAATTCCTTCTCGCTCTCCTGTTTCTATATACGACAGCAACTTGTCAATTATCATATAACTCCAAAAGAAGGTGCGGTCATTTGCCGAGGAGATCATATTTTACAGCACATGGCAACACGTGTTGCAAATAAAATAGATGTTTTATTTTCAATGAGATGCATGAATGTCAAGGACGCTGCATGTGATTTGTCTTTTTGATGTCCTGGTGTAAGTTGGTGAAACTTATGTAAAATATTTCAAATTGGAAGATTTATGTGGGAATTAACTAGAAGAGGTGGTGACTTAAAAGAATGCATCATATTTAATATAAGCAGTTTGTTTTGTCATTTGCTAATATTGAACATAGTATAAACAAAAGAATTACAATTTAACACGTGTGTGTACTGCAGCTACACATGTTACACATATGCATATTTATTAAATTCATCTTTAGTTTCTAGATAAACTAAATAAGGAAGCTCCGTAATCTGGTGTTTATTTGACAATTTTAATTTGTATTTTTTATTTTAATCACAAGTAGGAAAGTTGTGATTGGCTTAACTCTGAGATAAAGTGCAGCTCTTTGGCGTAAATAACATTTCAACTCATAACAGCAATGAGCAGGTGGGCACATGAGTCCATTATAAAGCAAATACCTTTAAACAGAATTATGGTTTATTGGTGTTAAGGTGTCTTTTATAAATGTGCTGTATTTATTTGTATTCTGGCATTTACTGGGAAAAAAAGGGAGAGAAGAAAGGAGGAAAGCTGTGGGATGTGCATTTGAGGCCTCATAAAGTCTTCCCACGTCCCAGTGCAACATCCTGACCATATAAGCAATGCCTGCTCCGCTCGGCTTTGCTGCTGGAATATGAAATATGCATGGCCCATAAAGAGCATATGGACCATCCATCTCAATATCCGCTACAGCAAACCATCAGAAAGATCATTAAACCGAACACACACTCGCACGCTCGCGCGCACACAAGTGCACACCAAATGGCACATAAACATGCACTCCCACGTTGTGCATAATGGTTTATCAGTTTTCAGCACCAACTTTTTGCTGACAGCGTGAACGCAGTAAAAAAAGCAAAGGCATGCACACGCTCATTTGGGAGATAGGAGGGGGGGATCTGACATTAGTTTAAGTAAACTGGCACACCTCAGAATCTTTCCGTTCATTTTGACACGTTAACGGCTGCCGCGTCAGAATTGTCTTTGTAAAGAAAAATAGTCCCTGTTTCTGTCTGCCTTACAGTCAAACACCCTCTAAACCGTCACTTTTTAAATAGCCTATGTTAAAATCAGGTCTTCCAGCCATTCACTGCCGGTTATGCACATTTAACATTGAGAGGAGCGACAAAGGCAGATAAACAAAGTGCTTAGATAAAAAAATGTTGAAGAACTCTCAACAAATTAGGAGAACAAAAGGTTTTGATATAGAGATGGAGATGAACTAATAAAATTAAATAAATCTATGAGAGAGTAAGGTCTCGTTTAGATTTTGCAGGAAATGACCACTGAGTGAGTATCTTTGCATCCAAATCTGCCCATCTGTCCCCTTTCATCGCTTCTCTTTCACCACCCTATCTCTGTAATCTTTTCCTACAGCAGGTGTCAGCAAAGAGCCTGACACTAAGTCAGCGTCATATTCTGTCATCCATGCAGACAGAAACGGAGATGTGCACAAACAGGACAGCTACAAAATGACTTTTCTTCTTATCTCATCTCTCCGCTCTTTCTGCTGGCCTTCATTTCTTCTCTCCATCTCACTTTGCCTAAACGTTGTCAGCTAAGGTGCTCCCAGAACATCAGTCTGCTAATGGGTGCTGCACTCTCGTTACTTTACGTGCCAACTTTAAAAGGCTGTTTCTCTTTATGTGTAAGAATGATGCCGGGCGGGACGGTGCACAGTGTAGAGGTCGAGCGGCCGGCCGCCCCATTAGTCCTCAAAGTCTGTCCCAAATCTGGGCCCTTTGCTGCATTTCCTACCCCCTATTCTTTACACTTGTTTTCTGTCGTATCTGATGCAAGTAAAAACCCACTAACACCAGAAAAACCTTAAAGAATTATGCCAGACAGAGAAGAAGAAGCGTCTCTGTGCGTGTGTGTTTCTGCATTCCTACGCCAATCCTGTCTCTGCTGTCAAATCTCACCTGAAAGTAAAATTAAAGAAGATAGTCTGGATGTTGGTGCTTCTGCAGAGGTAAAACCATTAGAGGAAGTGTTATTTGTAATTTAAACTCTCACCAGACAACATGCAATAACCTTTTCCTTCTGGAAGAAGATGGACTGCATCCAGCATCCCATGTGCTCATTCAGTGAATTAATAAGTCTTGTTATAAACTCAATATGCTGGATACATGAAAGCAAAACTGATGCCTAAATCTACTTTCTTATTAATTGGGTTAATAATTATGTGATCACTTGCAGGAGCTCACAGAAATTAGTAAATGTATGTTACTTCCATTTAAAATAAATAAAGCGAGAAATCAATGTTTGTAGTGAAAGTTATGCATCCCATCCAGATATACTCAAAAGATATGACAGGATGTTCTACATAATCTGCCACTCGCCCACAAATAAAAGCTTTGTAACACATATTTTTTGTAAATATCCCAACATGTGGAGAGTTGGGAAACAATGTGGCAGCACCTCAGGAGACCCTGGAAAAAGTAATATAATTACAATTGCAACATATTCTTCACAATTGCAAATCTCTGGTAAGTGTTTTTGCATTATAAGCAAAAGAGAGAGTCCTATTCAGGAGCTGTTAGGCAAGCAAAGACTAGAACAGAAAGTTTGTAACAGCATCCATGTTATCAACATAGTAACAGATGCCTAACCATTCTAGTTTGTAAACTAAATCAAACTTTTTACTCAAAGAAGCCTTGAGGCCCAAAACACTTCCTCCCACTTTTAAACTCGATTTCTCTTCTTCCCACCTGGGGATACTCTGCTCCTCAAGCGTATGAACATTGTCAAAATGTAAATGCAGCAAGAGTTTGGAACCGTCACCGGTGCGCCGCTGCCTCCTGGTTGGATATTTAAAAATATCTCTTTTGAAACCATGTTTTAGCCGCTCACCTCGGCTGCCGAGGAGCTCTTTGATAAACCGCCTCCCTGTCTTGTTAGCAGCACTTTGATTCAGCCAATTTCAGGAATACGAAAAGACGTCGGCACATCTTGGGAGACCATTGAGCATTTATACGCGGATGTTTGTGCGAGTGCATCTAGTTAAGAGCTGCGCATGAGACGATAAACATGCTTAAGAATACAAATAGGCAAATCTCATATCACAAAAAAAACATAGTAAGTGCAAGAGAAAATTGACTGAGAAATGAATCGTTGGTGTTTGCTTTTAGATATATTTGTTCCCTCTGGCAAGGACTTCTCTCTCTCTCTCTCACCCACTGTCATCCCTCACATTCAAACACTCTCTATCCAAGTCTTTTCTGCCTCTGCTTGGCATCACCTGTTCCTCTCATCTCCTGCACCTCTGTCCTGCCTGTCTTCCTGTCTGCTACTGCCAATCTATCCGCCGTGGTGGAAAGTTGTAATCCCCTCTTTCTCTTCAGCGGTTTACTTCCTTCTCTATCTTAGTAATTATCTCTCTGCTCTGTCCCCTTGTCGCAGCCTCCCCCCCTCTCCCCTGTCATCCATCTATCTGCCTCTATGTAAAATATCTCCATCTGCTTCCACTTTCATAATCCATTTCTCATTCCACACCCTTCCTTATCTTATTGAGCTGACCCCTTCATCTTTCCCCTCCTTCCAACCATCTTTCCATCCCTCCTCCTGCTTGTGTGCTGATTGAAATTCAAACCCGAGCTTCGCCGGCAGCTCGTGCGGTCAGCGATTTGCTTACTGCACGTTCCCATCCAAGCCTGCAGAGGTTGGGAGCAATCTGGTGTTGGGTGTTAGGAGAGACGATAAAGCCACATCAGAAGCCACGGTAACAGAGTCTCCCGCCCATTATTTTTGCTATAATGTTTACCGTTATCCCTGAGCCAACACCACCAGCAGGTAGTCAGAACTCACATTTCTGTCTGGACTCTCAATTAAGTTTGTTAATCTCCTAAATTAAGCACCACATTCTTCTTATCGGTCTACTGTGTTTCTTTTGTCATCTATTGAAGAACCAGAACAAGAGAATATTAGTAAGGTAGTGATCAGAATAAGTTAAGTTAACAACTGAAAGTAACGGAGACGATGGGCAGTGAAGGTAAGAGATGGGCAAAAAGATCAATACTTTCAATTTCACCCCCACTTAACATTTAATTGACTTGACTCACCCACCAAAGAGTTATGCTACTCTTTGGTGCATGCAAAGGAAAAGCAAAGTCCAAAACAAGAATTTAAAATGAACGCATCCTCTGTTTAAAGGTCTGCCTCAAATGTCTTGATCATTTATTTCCACAGTGTTTTAGCTCCTTATTTGGCCTGAAGAAATAAGTCTCATGAGCCAAAGTTTTAGATCTGCCAGCAGTTTAGGTAGAGCAACATAGAAATTCCACACTTTTCCAGGTTATTTATGCACTGACTCCCTTATTAACCTCATTATAATAAAACATTATACATTTAAAATCATTGGCTATTTTATAAAACTGATCAACTGATTGATAGTGAGTATAGCTTCTATAATTGTGGATATTTGTCTTAACCTATTCTTGGATGTTAGGAAGTTAAATTTCATATTGTGTACGGTGGGCTGCACAGTGAAGCAGTTGGTCAAAAGGTTCTGGGTTCAAATCCTGGCCTGGGGGTCTTTCTGCATGGAGTTTGCATGTTCTCCCTGCTCATATAGATTATCTCCAGGTGGACTGACTTCCTCCTACAGTCAAACAACATAACCTTTAGGTAAATCAGTCTCTAGGTCAGGTGTGACTATATGTGTGTACGGTTGTTTGTCCTGTGTTGCCCTGCGATGGACTGGCAACTTGTTCGCCCTGCACTCTGCCTCTCACCCACTGAACGATGGAGATAGGCACCAAACTTGATAAAAAAGTAGCTGTGTATTGGAATATGTTGTGTTCATAAACATTTTTAGACATGTTAAAGATTAATCACATCATTCTTAGTGTAAAAAAAGACTTTAAACTGAGGCTTTAAAGTATATAAAACAAACAAAATGCAGCTTGGTTGTTTATTTAATACGTTTGTGCAAAGGTTCAAAGAAGAAAATATTTTCTTATTAATATGTGCAAGCAGAAGACAGGTTGCAGACACGTTAAATTGTGCCGCAGCTGTCTTTTATAAGTTTGTGTGTGTGTGTGTGAGAGAGAGAGAGTCAGCTATTTTCATGTATTTGTGTACTTTGTATGTGTGCGTATGTGTGTGTGTGTGTGTGTGTCAACCATTAGGCTTTCTTGTGCAGGACAGCTGCTTCAAAGATGGCAGCGTGAGCTTTGTCTTTCACTTAAATCAAAGTGATTCCCCACAGCTCAGCCTGCCAGACAAAACCAGCGTCAGCCAACGCTGGGCTCAAAGCCTGGCTCAATCGGACAACGAGACAAACAGCGAGAGAAAGAGGGAGGGAGAGAAAGAAAGAGAAGGATGGAGACCCGTGGGTGAGAGGCCACAGAGGTCTGTTTCTGTCTCTGGTGCAATGTGATGAAACCGGCAGGCAGCCAATCAGACATGACGACAAGCCAACCGGGGAATAACCTGCAGGTCAGTAAACACACACTTATACACACACGCATACAATCAACAACGGCTGCTTGTTTTAATCACAGCTTTGTTTTTTAAGGTCCAAGCGTACTTTTCTTCGTATCAAGTGTTGCATGTTAGAAGGTAATTGGACTGGCTGTAATTGGTTGTGGTCTGTTGATTCGTGCAGCAAATGCTGGCTTTGTATAAACACACAAATTGAAGGCCTGTTTGTTTTGTGTGTCAACGTGTGCACTGATCTATGTTGGTGCATTGAGGTTGGTGCCAAACACACACGTCCTCAAATGAAAAAGAGATAGTGGCATGAAAACAAAAGAGTGGGAAAGGTTAGATTGGCCAGAGTCAAAAAGAAAAATAAACATGAGATCAGATAAGTCAAAGAGAAAATGAAGAGCAAAGTGAAGACGGTGCTTATGGAGGCATAGCATGTATCTCAGGTAACATATGAGCATGCATTTGTGTTGGTATCACCACCTGTGTGAGGCGAGCCTGCAAGCAATACATAATGTCATCTGTAACAGAGAACAGACTCGTACAGTAGAATAAAATAATGCCAGTCAAAGATGTGCTTCAAGTCAAATATGCCACAGAAATGTTTTGTGACCTGTAGATGTTAATTCTACTTGTGCTTATTTTCCAACTGCCTCACTCAATATTAAGAGTGAAACAGAACAAGGCAACATTTGTTCGACTAATTGGAGACGTTGGAGGACCTGGAGTGGGTTATTTGATGAACTGCAGCACCCAAATGCAGGATATTGTCGAAAAGTGAGCATAAAGCATCTGGATTACATCAGAAAACACCAGAGGTGACTGTTTCAAAATAGTAATGGCTCAGGTGTTTTAGCTAAAACACAGACAAAAGCATCCAACACTGATGTAAGAATTATTTTCCAACAATATTGTGATGGTTCATACATTGAGAGCTTAAAAGATAAGAAAACAAGAAGAAGAAAATCACTTGTGATCTGATGTCTCATTAAATTTCTGTCTTGTTTGTCAGCAACCTTTGAGTTTGACTATTATTTTTGCTACATACGCAGTGTCACCACGAGCTCAGGACTCCAAGCAGCTCCCTGAAGTCTAGACGACATCTAGCAGACCTTAGTGGGCAGATACAAAAACACAATTTGAGTTTAAATGCAAGCATGAGCGACCTACATTCCTCTTCAATTTGCAAATACATGCATTATACTACCTGTTGTATTCCTAAAATAATGTCACCACAACAAGTATCACATTGCATTGCAACAAGATCTGTAGAATTTTAACGTTTCTGTTTCTTCACTATCAGTGTCCCTAAGAAACTCAAAGGTTCTACTGGTACTATTGTAAAGACAAGATTGTGTCCTCCCACTGACCTGCTTGCACACGCATTTTGGAGGTGTGTGTGCTTCTCTCACATATGAGTCCTATTTCATGTGTGAAAATCACTCATATTAAGCTCTATGTGCAAGAATCCCCAATTGAGGTGTAGGGATGGGAAGGCGTATTTGTTGTGTTGGTTGCTGTCAGAACAGTGACAGAACATAAAATCACATGAAGCAGTTTTTGAAAAATAAAATTGCTTCATACAAACACTCTCCAAATCATTCCACGTCAGTCAGAAGTCATGGATGACCAACAAGTCAATCCAACCAGAGACAATCCAGGTTTTAGCATTGTGGTGCGATCTTGATCCAGTACGGATGTGTGATAAATGTATGAATATGTAAATGTGTTCATCTATATGTACACACTCATCATTACTTGGATTTAAAGGCTGGAGGGGGAAAAAAGCAAAAAAAAACTTCTGCTTGGTTTAAACAACACATATCTCTCGACCACCTACTGAACAGAGCTGTGCTGAGTCAGCCTTCATGCCTCAGATTCCCTTTATTAACTCCATGTATCTTGAATCTTCTTTTCATCTTATTTACTTTCCTGCCATCCTCACTCCTCCTCCCATCCTCCCCAGCCGCCCCTCGGCTCCCTCTGTATGCAGTTGAGGAGGAGCAGTGATATGTCAGTCTCCTGCGAAGCTATTTGTGCCTTTAGGATCTAAATACATCTCACTTCTCCACATCAAACAGTCTGATTTACACAAAAGAATGTTAATCCACAATAGTTTTCATGCCATGTGATTACAGTGAATAAGTGTTAATTTTACATAACCCATGGTATAAACCCGAGAAGGACAGCTGGACATTTCAGAACGTGTTTCCGCTTTTCTTTGTTTTCTGCATGCACGAGCAAGTAAAATGTCAAAAACACAAGCAGACAGAAAGAGACTGGACTAAATGGGAAAAGGGTGACAGACAGGAGGGCAGAGCTGAACTGAGTTAGAAGACCAAGGATGCACACATTTGTCTGTTCATGTTCAAAACCTTTCAATCATGACTGTGCAAAGACTTCCTACATTGAGTAGCAATGGACAAACCGTCGGGCATCTCATTAACATGGCATTAAACTACAGGTAAGCTATGACAAGAAACTTTAGCAGGTTTGAAACTATAACTTGTTCAAATCTTGAAACTTGATACAGCAAGTTCAGGTCAACTTAGAATAACTGCTCCTTTGCTTTAGGGTTTATTAATGAGTGTAATGCTAACATGTCAGAGATCTATAGTGGTGATAACATTTTTTTTTAAATGTATTCCGGGTTTTTTTTCACTTTAAAGAGTTTTTAAAACTTACTTTTCAATGTTATCTGAATGTTAAGTTTTAGAGACATACAAGTTTTGAGTGGAATTAAGCATCATCTTGGCATTAAACTGTCCAGAAACACTCCAAGAAGAGAAACTGAAAACCCAAAGCTTAACATGAATACGATCACAGAGGTTGTACACTGCATTAGCGTTTGACGTGAAGCAAATAAAATGTACTTTAGATAAAAACACTGAGTGAGTGCATTTAAAATTACATGCTCCCTTTTAGCATTTCTAAAATTCTCTTTTCAGACACAAGCACCATTTCCAAACAAATGCTGCTTTGAGGCGAATAATGCATGCGTAATCGACTGCTTGTGATGTTTTTCTGCAACCTCACATTCACTGTGCTCCCTTCTCAAACACTGACTCAGATTTTATCTCAAAAGGAAATACTTGGAAAAGAGATTCAAGCTGTACACCAAGATTGCTTTTATATGCCTTTTGAATGTTTCAATTACAAAGACAAGCCAAGATAACCTTGCAATGTGCAGCGCTCTACATCTTGCTACCAGTCTTCTGATGCTCCTCTTAAAAGAAACAATAATTAGCTTCTAATTCAGACTGACTGATTAGCTTCGATGACTGAATTAGAGGTCTCTGAGGTTTTCTGTGCCATTTGTAATTAAATGGAACTAATGAGCCTTAGAGGTAAGACGAGACATACTTGAAATTGCCTTTAACCATGCATGTTAAAATGAAATTAACAATAAAGGGATCAAAAATGTAAAACATGAGTAGGAACCTCCAGGCAACCGTCAAGTGCCTTACATCAAAACATTGTTTGGAGAGTGAAAAGATCATTATGCTGATTGATGGGTCAGAAGAGTTTGCCGGGTTCTGTGTAAGATGATTGTCTTCACCAAAAGGTGTATATCTGTACAGCTTCTGTACCTTTTTGGACCACATGAATAGCTCTTTCTGAAAATGTAGATCTTCTGTACATATATGTATCCAAGCAGTAACAAGAATATAGATTTATTTAATCTATAAATAAAAATAATGTGTTTTTTTATGTCTTCCTTAATTAAATTAACTTCAATGCTACTTTCATAATCCCCAAGGGGAACTCGCATAACTAATTAAGGAAGTAATTAGTGAAGACAGAAGAACTATTAGAAAGTTGGAAATGTAGCAACGTTATCTTAGGCAAAGTATACTGCTGAATTGACTGATGAATCCTATAACCTTCAACCTGCTTTGTTCTTTTTGGTATTTATGTAAAAGGTTAGGAGGATTATTAAGTGGAGCCAGTTAATACAGAAATAAGCATGGCGGAGGTATCCCAGAACAAGAGAGTGGAAAGTCTGGTGTGGAATGGGAAATACAATCCATCTATCATAGACTGCATATGAAAGATAAAAAACTAAACAAGCTCCTCCAGTTGCACCTTAATAGCGCCCATTCAGCCGAGCTGCTTGGCAGAGCAACGTCAACTTCTCATTCAAAAGTTATTGAAATACTTGCTATAAAGGCAAATATGTGGTGAACACAGAGAAAAGTTGTAACATTCTGGTCCAGCTCACCAGAATGGAATGACTGAACTACCTCCACAGCATGTAGTCAACATCCACATAGTACTGCTATTATTATTATTATTTTCTTTAAATACTCCAACATCAGGTCTTTTGTCTGTTTGTTTTGTGCATATACTCTGTCTTCTCAAACCCACCATCAAACATGGCAGAAGTCAGAGCGTACTGAGCCTGGTTCTGCTGTTAAAAGGGAGTTTTCCTCTCCACTGTCACTACATGCATGCTCAGTATGAGGGGTTGCTATAAAGTAAAGGACACAAAGCAAACGGTTGCCTCCTGTCGCTGCATGCTCATTCAGGAGGTTTGAATGCTGCAAGTCAATGACTGGGTGGTATGTGCTTTGGAAGTGGCTCATCTCTGACTACTTTTGACAAAAGGGACAATTTATTATGAAAAATGGAGGCATCATCTTCCGCAATTAAGGTACTTACTGCCCATAATCTATGCTTACAATCCCCAAAGATATTGATCGTTTACCTTTTTCTTCCAATCTTTTAAACGGTCAGTCTCATCTAGCCACATAGTACCATTTCATAATACAATCAAGCAACTAGGCTACCCACAATTGTATGAAGGAAGCAGGACTATACTCCAGGTATGTATGTTTTTGATGAGGGAGTAATATCATAACATTTTAAAGCTAAAAATAGTTAATTTTACTTAGTAATGTCCCTTTAAGCTTAATTTCTGGCAGCCTTCCAGATGATCAAGGCTATTGGGGTTAAGCAGTATTTTTTTAATTTACTGACAATAGATCAGTCCTTTCCCCTCTTTGTTTCAAGAATTCAGTTAGGAGAATTACTCAGAGTTTGAGTTAGAAAGTGATGAAAAAGAATTACGTGTTCCGCCGCTCTATGATGGGGTGGCAGCCATTAGCAAGAGATATTAATAGTCAAGATATTAGCTGGGGTCAGAGCTTTGTGTCAGATACACTTTACTATCTGTCTGCCTTCGTCTGCAGCCTTCTTCATTCACTGCTTTTCCAACAAAAATCCTTGTTCTTGTTTTGACAGGATCAAGCCCATGTCTACTACAACTCATTTAAACCTCCCCTCTCCACATTTTTTGTATTTTCACACAGAAATACACACTTTCCATCTCTTTACTCACACACAGTTGTCCTCACTACAGGACCAAACCACTTCCCTGCGGCGTTGTCTATCTAATCCTGTTTTCCGTCATTCCCTGCTCTTTTTTTCTCACAATAAATCCTCGAGCCAAGCTCCCCATCGGTCACCGCACATCATTTAATAACACACTCACACCAAATCCAAATCACAAATCATCTTTTACAATTTTTCTCCTCTGAATTCATTCTGCTTTGATACAAATATATTTCCAACAACAGTTTTTATTTTATTTTTTTTTACCTTTCCAAATCCAGATTAGGACAGATTTCTGCAAATAAATAGGTGATTGTTGCTTTGTAGTTAGACATGCAGAACTGATTAAGAAAGCTATTTATGTTCTATATGCTGTTCAGGGTAAAGATTTTTTTTTGTTCCCTCTGACTGTCTTCAAATGTTCCACATCTGTACGTCGGCTCTGAATTTATGGAGCTGCGCATAAGGAAACACATGTTAGCTGAATCAGATGTTACACAACCTTTAACTGAACTCCTTCATACGGGACAAGATGATGATGTTTGACAGAGACTGTGACCAGGTAAGATTCACAGTGACACCAAAGATATAATCTACTACATGGTTTTCACCAAACAGAAGAATACAAGATCGTTTACAAAACAGACAAAAAAAATAAAGATTTCCAGAGATAAACAGCCGGATTAACTCCACTCAACATGCTGATCATTTCATAAGCATGCAAGTGAGGAACTCATGACACTGAGAAAAAGCTTTGTAGAACTTTACAAAACTATTAAATTATATCAAAAAATATCAAAAAGTTAAAAAAAATGTTACTAAATCAAAAAATGTTACTAAATTTTTTTAAATGTTAGGCAGCACTTTTAAAACTAAAGAATGCTTACTTTATAAAATGTATGAATTAAAAAAGTGAGAAAAACTATAAAGATCTGCAGTGAAAAGTAGTAATGTTCTACCTAAGATTTATTTTAAAAAATATTAGTAGATATTATCTGTCTTTGTGTTTTACCCAAGTTGTTTTGAGGTTACAGTTCATGTTCGACTAAATAACCGGGCTAAATAAACATAAATAAACATAGTTTATTTAGTTTCTTAAAGCACTATGTATGCATAAAACATAGCTATGTATTTTTTTTATGATTTGATGACACTTTACTGTAAAAAATAAATTGAGCTATATACAAGTGCAGATACTATTGCTGATCGTTTTGTGAGCATAAAATTTAATTTCTCATCACCAGCATCACGGACTATAAGACCTTACATAAGAATTATATTTGTATATTTGGACAGAAAAGGGCATCCAAACTTGTTTCAATAGATTCAGCATATCAAACAAAAAAAAGATATATTTGTGGTCTAACTCTGCTCATATGGTATTCTGAAAAAAAAGGGTAAAAACCAGGGACCCATCATTTGTGAGCTCACAAACCCCCACTGAGAGTCTGAGATACATGACCCATAAAGAAACACTTAAAATTCAGGTTCGACTGCACACCACTACAGGAGGATTCTGCACAGTGAAGAGCAGACGGTTATATTTGAGCCCCATAGCAGGAATGACAGCAAAAAGCAGAGATGTGTTGTGCAAATGGAGTTCAAGAAAACATATTTTATAGACCCCTGGAAGAAAAACATTTCAAATATTCAGGGAGAGAATGTGAAGTAATGTTTATGCCAACCTGTTCCTCCCATTATCTCATCAGAATACACAATGATAATGCACCAGGTACAGTAGTAGTGCTTGTGTGTCAGAACAGAATGAGCCGAAATGGGAGATGATCCACAAAGGGAATATGAAGATGTGTCAAATAGAGCATCTGTTTATTATTAAGAGTATAAATGATCCAGAGAGTAACAATAAGCAGGCATTTATGCTTGCGCTCTCCTGCTGTGGTATTTATTAAAGTTTTCACAATCATCAGTTACTTCACCGTTGCAACACATGAGGGAATACTGACTTTAACTTCATCTAATGTTTATCCAAAATTGCTTTTACCATCAGTCATTCGCTGCTTTTAATATTCAGGGATAGAATCCCAACTCAATTAAGGTATGATTGTGCTAACAAGTGCAGAATTAATTATAATAGATCATAAAAACATTAAATCAAGTGATGAAAAATCTCATCACCTCAGAGAGTGTGTGCGAGAGGAGAGTGTGTGCACAAGCAAGCAATCAGTCGTGAAGCCTTTATGAAGTCTAACGCAATCAGAATCTTATAATTTTATAAAAGTAATAAGAACAAAAAGCTGGCCATATATAAAACATTGTTTTTTTATGTACAAGGCACCTTATTCAGTGGACCAAGGTCAGGTCACACAATGTTGTTTCAGGTCAGTCACGTTACCATGTTTAAAATGTAATACATCTGTTACACTGCTGCATATTTGCCCTATTGGTTTTAATGGAGTTGGAAGACATAGGAAATAATGCACCCACATAACTTTACAACCCATTTAGAAATGGCAAAATGAGCAGCATGCTTCTCTTAAAATACACATAAGCTCAACTGTAACATAAATATTGCAGCAATAACCCATTAATTTCATGCCAGGTTAGGTAGATGCTTTACTTGCCTCAGCATGTCTAATGCTTGAAATGATAATGAAACTGTTGGCAGGACTGAATTTCCTACTTCGGCTGTTCTCACTTTGTGAACTGCAGAGCAGTGTAACTTCATTCTAAAAAAATTACCCTTTAAATATAAAAAGAAATAATAAAACAAGCGGCTATGTCACAGGAAAGTAACCTGGCTATGAAACAACAGTATAACTATTCAGAAAGGAGTAGCATTTGTGTGTCTCGTCAAAAGCAGCACACAAACTCCAAGGATCTGACAGCACCTTGTGGTCCACAAAATGTCTAAATTTTCACAAATTTTAAACTGCATTTAGTACCACAGCATGGCAAGATGGAAAACTGTGTAATAGAAGCTTAACATTTGCTCTGTGAATGTGAACAAGAGGAGGATAAGGAGAAACTATAGGCTGTTATGTTACTTGAGAGTGTAACTGGTAACTGGTCACAAGATGTGATGGGTCATTATCATCACGAAACTGGAGTATTTAACAGCTTGAACGATGTTCCTCTTGTGCTATTATGAAGAGCCAGGCTGAACACTCTTTAGTCTTTGATGATTGGAGTAATGTATCACTTTACAGAAAAAGCATGAGGTCAGAATAAAATCATTTTCATACATACATGGCTCTTCCCTCTTCCTTTATTACATGTGGCTTCACTTTAACAGTTTTCATTCCTTGGTAAAACCAATACACCTTCCATTCATTCTATGATAAATTCCCTCATTTCTTTCCCATCATTTTATTTCCCCTCTCATCTCTCCTCAGTTGAAGAGATGCGACCCTCCAGGTAAAGGAGCTTGAGGGAGGCATTTTACAAGGATCTGGAGAATAAAAACAGGCAAAGTGAGGGAGGTTGCAAAGGGTAAAGTTTCCATTTCTCAAAAGATAAATATAGTGACTACACAGAAGTAACCTCTGTAAATCGGTTTTCAATCTTAAATTCATAGCAAATTCCTTTAAATGTCTGCATGCAGACCAACTCGAGATGGGGAAAAAATACAGAAGCAGATAAAGTTTAAAGCAAACTTGTGAAAAATGAGACAAATATATTTTTTTACGTTTTCCTGAAAAAGTCTTCATTCTTCACATTAACTTCTGCTCTTAAACACAAAAAAAACATTTGCAAATGGACCTATAATGGACCTTTTTTTCACAGAAGCATATACTCTCAAAAAATATCTGATGCAATTGAGCTTTGAAATCTTTTACATAAACTTGGATCCTCGTTCAACCTTGTTTATCACAGTTTCAGTTTGTAGTCAACTTTTTTTTCTGCTCAATTTTTTTCCTCATTTTAAAGAATAGCTGAAAAATATCAAACAAAACTTTCTCCTTCCTTCATCAATCTTAAAAGGTGAGGAAAACTTGATATCAATGTCAAAAGGTGAGGATTTGAAAAAAATGCAAATTCAATTAATTAACAGATGAGTTGAACTAATTAATTACTAGGTAATTAGTGTGTTAGTTACGCAGTAATTAAGGTACTAGGTTCTTTTACAGTCATTCCCAAAGAGTAATCAGAACTGGATACAATCTGTTTTGGCAAATCCATGTTTTACAAAAACTGTTTTTTTTTTATAAAACTGGAATCAGTGTAACGCCATTTCTTAAATATTCTTCACCAGATGTGCCAAGGGTGCTGACTTACATGCACAACTAACAAATTGAATCTTTGTGGAGGCATGAACCTTACTGCTCTGTTTCTGTTACAAGGTTTTCCACAATGTCTATGGGAAACATCTGAAAATTCGACATTTTATAACTTTTGATTAAACATGGAAAAAGATACATCTAATTTTATTACAAATTACATAAGCATATGGGTTAAAAAATGTTGATATCGCTCACTCATGCCTTAAATGTAAATGATTCTTCACCTGGTAAGAGTTTCATTAAACTCTATTTCTGAAGAGACAGAAGCAGATAATAAAATGCTTTGCTAATTAAAGCAGTGCAACTGCATTACACATAAAGATGCAGAAAAGAAAGAGTGAAAGGAAGCAGGAGAGAAAGAAAGAGCTTTTAATAAGCTTTATTATTCTTTTTTTTGTTTATTCGTTCACAATCCAAATTGCCTCAAGGTGCTTCGTGTTCAAAAAGTAATTCTCCTCCACCATATTTAATTGTTTTATTGTGTCATTACTTCATGTTGCCTGAGCATTAACGCACCGCTCATTCTACTATGCCTATTAAACTGTAATGGTTCTACAAAGCAATACACGTTGTGAAGCGATGCACAAACACTCTCCAGTGTGCACACATACACACTATTAGGTGCCGATGGTGCCAGAGAGCAATACAAGGCAATATTGCAGGCGAGCGAGCTGATGAAGTGTGCAAAACAGTCATTAGAGGAGTTGTCATCACCATTCAGTTTACCACACACTTAACATCTTAACGAAGAAGCGGCCTTGCTTTCACACAGCGATGGCTTGTAATCACACACAGAAATGATATGAGACTATAAGACACACACACACACAAACACACACACACACACACACACACACGCACACACATGCAATCATAGTCTGTAACACCATTGCACTCCAAATAGTCCTGCTCCTTTTTTTCCTCAACTTTTCCAGTTGTGGATTATCCTAAATCATTTTAATCAAATTGCCACCAAAGCATTTATTACATATGCAAATCATATGATAATATCTGTGTATTCACTTTCATATAGTTAATAATTCATATTACTCTACTGTGAATGTGTCTCAGCACTTTGAATATGTTTCCCCACTCTGAACCCCTGGTGAGAAATATGAAACAGCCGTTTTATGGACTTTCATAGAGGGAGAAGCTCTGGGAATAACACCGAATATGTGGGGGGAAAAAATGAAATAAAAATCTGAGTTTCTAGCTGGTAAGTTATCTAGACAATTTGATTTAGTATTTTGTGTTACATTAACTTGTTAGAAGCATTCACAGCCCGTAAATAAATGCATCTCATTTTTTGCAGGAATTCAGCCCCTGAAAATGCATATTTTATCAAATTTGGTGCGTGTGAGGTCTAAGCCAGACTGACGGTAATACATTGGTTGTACCGTACAGCCCATATAAGTGCAAGCCAGCAAGAGAAAGCCTTAAATGTTTCTGGGAGCGTGTAGAAAAGTAATAAGATGAGTGGAGTGCGTTTGTCTGCCGAGAGACAGATGATGGATAGTTGAGGAGAGGCAGGTGAAGCTGAATATCTCCCAACAGGGTGGGTCATAAAGCAAGAGAACAGTCGCCTCTCCAACAACACAATGAGATCAAATAACCTCCAGTGCCTGTAACACAGGCACACACACACACGCACGCACACCCTCATTCAAAAGCAGAAGAAGAAGCAACATCAGTGGTTTGCACCGACATTCAGGTTTTGCCGTGTTTTGAAAGATCCATCAAACTTTCCGACAGAAGGAGGAAAAATGTAAAGGCAGCTACTCTTTCACAACCTTTCCATCGCACTCCACTGTCTCCTGCAAAAACTGATACGGAACACATGAAGTACGTTCCAAGATCCGTGCACATCAGCTCAAAGAGTCTGCAGGTGTAGAGGAACTGAAACCAGATGAAGAAGCAGTAAAGGAGGAGATCAAAATCCAGGTCAGGGAGATCAAACTGAAGACCTGACATGGATGGAGCATCACTGATGGGATTGATTTTCAGAACACAGAAATGGATTAAGATTCAATTTCATTATGTTTCCACTATCCTCTCACCCCTTCATTGGAATGTTGCAACTGAAATTAGGACTCACTAAACAAAGGCAAACCCTTTTTCCAATCTCTCAATGTCCTATTTTGAGGAGACTACATAAATTGTAGTCTCGGTTTTCTGTTGTTCGCTGACAAGAGTCACACCTTCTGCTTTTTTGCTGCGGTTGCTCATCTGCATCAAAATTTGATGCAGATGTGCCGCAGATTGTGTATTCAGAGACAATATCCTGTATACAATGGCTGCAGCAAGCTGATATTTTGACTACTGCTGTTTCATTGTCTTGAAACAGTCTGCTCATTCTCCTCTGATCTCTGACACCAAAAATGCATTTTTCATCCCCACAACTGTTGCTCAACGGATATTTCCTCTCTTTTGGACATCTCTCTGCAAAACTGAGAAATGGTTTTGTGTAGACAATCTGAGTACATCAACAGTTCTTGAAATATGCACACAGCCTAACTCAAAAACGGTGTGTAGAGAGTTCCAAGGAAGGGTTTTCATGTCCAAGTGGCCACATCCAAACTCTAGATCATGAGGTATACAACAAAGCACAAGAAGCAGTAGTGTAAAGGGACTAAGCCACTAAAGCCACTAAGCCCTAGGGCAGTGGAGACGTCCTTTGTTTGGCAGTTTCAGGGAGAATAGTACTTGCCTGACTGCATTGTGCCAAATGGAGAGTTGGTAGAGAGGATTTATGGTCTGGATTTGCTTTAAATTGGTCAAGTTTGATCCCTTAGTGCCAGTTAAATAAATTCTTTATGCTGCAGATTTACCTGCTCTCAACTATGCTCTCAAAATAAAAAAACACTCTCATCTGGATCACCTGGTTTGTGTGATTGGCTCCTACAAAGATTGGAGGGGTGGAGACAATTACATTTCCAAACAGAAAGAATAAACATTTGCACCAAACAATATTCCTAACAAAAAATGTCTTCACAGATACAATTAACTCAAGCAAAACTAGAAACAAAAACAATCTGTACCCAAACAAAATCCAAAATACATCTCTCCTCCCCACACCAGGTCCTTGTCAGCACTGCTCATGGGCGCGCTTCCATGGCAATGCATGACCCGGTGACCTCAAAGAGATGAAGATGATTAAGTAAACAAATAAAACAACCTCCCCAAACAATACATCCACCCAAACAAACCAGAATATAAAATACACAGAAAACAGCCCCTGTTAGGGAGGGGGTAAATCCCTCACACAACAGTTTGGGAATATCCCGTTCCAGCTCCATAAATATGAGGTTGAGCTAATTTGATGTGGATGAATCTGACTGGTTTGTACAAAGCCATGACGTCAACCTCATACTGACTACAATCCAGATCTTCCTGTCCAACTGTAATGCCAGGTCCCACAAATGCTGTTCTTGAAAAACGGTCTTATATTTCCTTAAGCACACTCCAAACCTTGTGAAAAGTCTTCCCAGGAGAGTTGAAGTTGATGTAGCCTCAAATAGTGGCCCAAGTACCTATTAAATTTCATATGTGTGTGTAAAAGCGACAACTTCTTTTGGCAATATAGTGTATGAGAAGTAGCAGAAAAACAGAATCACAAATTTATTTTAGTCACAGTATTTTATAACATACCTTTATGAACAAATCGTAAAAAAATATATTGCATTTGGATGTCTATATAAGCTTGAGTTTTACATGGCATAAAATGGCCGTTAAAGGCCAGTGTGTAGATCAGTGTGAAATGGAATTTGTTGTTGCTTTATGTGTGAGATATAAAGGAGATGGGAAAATGACGAGAAGGCAGTCTTGCAGAACCTGATGTTACATTTTCATAAAAGTAAACTTGAGAGTATAAGACAATTCATTTTAGAGTCAGCCAAACCTCTCCGTCTTCCACAGTCACTAAGCACCCATCCCGACTCCTCGCTTTGCTGTCTTAATAAGTGCTGCAATCTGTCCACATGTGAGACTCCCCAGTGAGAAGTTTCAAGCTGTAATCGTTTAGGAAGCGCAACACATGGCAAACAAAGCAATCCACCCAAAAACAACAGGAAGTCAAACAAAAAGACCAACCACGTATCACATTTATGACAGTCTCAGTCTAATATGTTGCTTTATACTTTTAAAATCCCATTTATATTTACTTCTTTTTAACCAAAGCAATAAAACATAGATTTTATTTTAACAACACCTGGTGCAAATTGTATTGTGCACATTTCTATTTAAGGAAATACCTACAGCAGCTGATGCAGTTATTAACTTTGACACCAGGTTTACCATATTTCCTTTCCATGAATTGATAAATAATATTTATTCCTCTGCAAACTCGGAGTACCTGACCTCTTGCTTAAATGGTCTGACTTTGGAAATGTTAAATAGATGGCGCTTCTGGGGATCGTCTTAAGATGCACCAAATAAGCAAAGGTTGGCTCGAAGCAGACATCTTTACATTTGACAGGTCATGATCTCTTTTTCCCCATCACAATAATTACTCAATATACAAATACATTTACAGTAAGTTCACACCAACTACAAGTCTTTGAATCATTTGTTATTCTTGTCATGAACTCACCAGCAAAGCTTTCTGGCTTTGCTGGACATTGTAGACATTTCTCAGCCTCCTCACAATTGCCCACCATCTGTGGTCAACAGTAATCTGAATTTAGCAAAATTTGCTCTAGGGAAAAAAAAGAAGTAGGTTAATGCAGACTGTATTATTAACAGTCTGTTAAATCTATTATCAAATTCTATTAAAAGTCAAATTAAAAAGTTGTGGTATATTTCCAACATCCAAAAAAGTAGTTATAGTACACAAGCCAAGAATACCAATAAACTGGATGGATTTTGCCCATATTTGTGGGCTCAGATACATCATGAATGCTACCAGGAGCTGATATATGATGATGCATTATGTTTGCAGCAGGCTGTACAGCAAAAGGATGCTCTACTAAGCACTAAAGATGCTTGTCACGAGACTACTGTAGTGTCTAAACAATTTAAAGACCATGAAGAAGACCTTGTTGTGTACACCTTCAAGTAACCTCGTGATAAATTGGCCTTGTTTTACTCATTTATTGCAAACACTTGACAGTTTGCACATTTTTGCCAGTAAACATCATTTTTAGTGTGACCTGATGCAACTTTCCCATCCAAAATTGACATTCAAATGTCATGGAGAGCTGGCAATTAGATTGTAATTGAGAATCACTGAAGAAGTGGTCCTGGACAGGCTGTTGAGATGTTTTGCCCTCTTTTGCAGATGTTAAATTACTCGAACAGATGTGTCCTATTACAGCGTGGACACACATGAATCTAGATATCTTTTTAATGTTTCCTCCGTGGAAAATTCAAACACACACACAAACAGAGTTGTCGGCTACTAAACCTTTAAGACATACACCAGAAATCCACCATGCTTCTCGGGGCTAATTTGGGATTAGGGTGGGGTGTGTTTGATGCTGAAAACAGCCTAAAACATGCTTACATTGATATGGAAATGAGAGCAATTTACCACTGGCACAAACAACTAAAAACAGTTGCTTAAATAACAGTTTGTACATGCAGGCACGCACATACACCCAAACACAGATATGCATATGAATGGCATGCAACGGGATCTGTCCCAGGGCTCGCCTGTGTCTATCAAAGCCTCGTCTCTCCCGGAGACCAGTCGAGGCCCAGCATTACACACTTAGCATTAGAATACATCAATGGGCACAGGGAAGGAGGCACGTAGGCTTTTATACTCAGAGAACCCACCTTCAGCATCTATCTTCCTCTTTTCATTCTCTTCTTTTTGGTCAGTCCAGCCCTCCAACCTTCTTCTTTGCCTGTTCCTATTATCTCTCGCTCCTGCACCTCCAAAGACACCCCCACCCCTTCACCCTTCTCTCTAGAAAGAATCTTTATTAACCATGACCACGACTCAGAAGTGTATTTAACATGAACACATGGGTGTACAACCCAAGATAAGCAATTTGTATATGTGTGAAACATGTGTTGCAGAGTTCTTGAAGTCTTTTTATGTTAAAAATCCATACTTTTTGAGACCAGTTTATTTTTGCTTTTAGAATACTGTGGACCCCTACATATTTGTGGTTTAGTATCCACAGATTCACCATTTGGCTGATTTTTTCTGTGGAACATAACCAGAAATTATTTGCTGAAATTTTGACAATAATCAAATTATTTAAAGGTGATCAGAGCTGTTTAAATGAAAATGCAGCTTAGGAAGCAGGTATGTTAAGGTTCAATGCTACGTGACTTGCCATTTGCAAAGTAACCAGTCCAGAAGCACCATTTATATTCTTTGTACTGACTGGCTATACTCCAAAGAGCAGAGAAACGAAAGTCCATCAAGTTGCTTCCACTGTGTCTAATAATGCATGTCAGGGAATATTTTGTTTTTGAACTATTAAAATAAGGAGTTATAATTGGAGCTCTCAGGTATTCGCAGATTTTGGCGATTCACAGGTGATTGTGGTCTCTAATCCCTGCAAATATTGTGGGTCTACTCTAATCAGGTATCGTTGTTGTTCCCAAATTAGCAAATACAAACATCATCGTTCTCTATGTGTAAATAACAGGTATTTCTAGTCAAACTCTAAGATTGGCACCTGCAAAACCATCAGGGGATGGAGAGATGTGTCGACAAGTTCATGGCTGAGCAAACTGATTGATACACAGAGACTCAATGGAGCATGGATGGAATTGTTAGACATTTGTCCATGCTCATTTTCATACTTCCTTCTTTTAAATATTTTTTCCAGTCTGTGCTGTAACTATATCCTTAATGCCTGCTTAATCGTCAATCACCCTCAATGTTTGCAAGTGTCTGGAACAAGCCGCTTCAGATCCTGTTCAGCTTTGAGGGAATCTGCAACACGGCCATCAGCATTCAGCCTGGCGATGCACCGACTAACTGACAAACTCCACTTAATGGAATCAAACTTGGCCCATCAACTGCGTGTCAGTGCATGTATTTGTGTGAGAGTGTCCGCCTCATCGCTTGTCTGTCGATACTCAGAGACAGCCCTCAGCAGGAGAACAGAGGAGAGTTAAGGGGGAAACAAGCCGCTCTACCTTTCTCTCTAATTACAAATGACAAACCCGCTACCAGGAGTCGGCCTGCTACCTGACGCCACATGATAACCTTTCAGCTCTCTGCCGATACTCAGTGACAGATCTCAAGTGGAGACAGACAGATTAAAACGGGAGTTGGAAATCAGCGTCCTGCCCTGTGGCTCTAATTTCCAATGACAAAACAGGACATCTATACTGCCAATATCTTACCTGTCTTCCTCACTCATTTAGCTTATCCTCTTTTACTTGAATTGATTTTCTTCCCAATAGACCATCTTCCAATCTCTTTGTCTTCCTCTCTCTCTCTCTCTCATTTTCCGTCCCTTCTGCAACATTTAAAAAGCGGCCCCTCTTCTTCAGCTCATCCATTTCCTCCCTGTTGCGTAATAATCAGGTTAAGACTACTTTGTGGCCTGTACCCTTACTGACTATTATCTCTAATGCCATTTTAACAACATAAAAGGCAATATACTGCTGGAGTCCCGTGATACAATATCCTCACAGCACATGGAGGGAATAACCTGCTCTCACAACATAATCTCCAACCAAGTTTAACCGCTCCCTTTCAGTCATTTTTGCTGAAAGCAAACCCTCTCTGAGGTAGAATGAGCAGATTTTATACCTGAATGGCAACTTTCAAACAATGCAGAGTTCCTTAAGAATCTTAAGTTATGCTTTAAGTTGCTTTCCTCGTATAGACGAGATACCTATTCCCAATGACCAAAGGAGTGAGCAAAGTAAGTTAGAGACTTAACCATGTAATGGTTGTGGTGGATCTCCAGTTTAAATATAAAAACTTTGCTTAGTTCATTTTGTTATACCACTAGAAAACAACAGAAGACATTTGGAAGGTTAAGATTCCCATAAAATATTGTCCTTTTATCCAACAAGCAATAAAGCCTTATGCTGTATATTATATTTACACAAACTCATGTTGTCTTTGACTACCTCCAGAGGTGATTTGATGAGAGGTGGGGAACAGCATTGGCAAGATGCCAGAAGGAAGGGGAATTTATCGCACCGTTATCGTGAAAATTGAAAGTATTGTTGGCATTTTTGCTTTAACGATTTTATGAGCAGCTAGCAACATTAGAGCAGCAATAAATAATATATTTAGGAATATATCTAAATGCTGCCTACTGTGTTGCTGTCTAGTAAAAAAGATGCACTACTTATTAAAACTACACTAAAGGTATCTGGTGTCCCTCAATCTAACAACGTAAATTTAACTCTTAGCGTCAAAAGATCAGCTTTATACTGGATCTTTAGGTACTTGGATGTTACTTGTTGAGTTTATTAAAAATACCAACGGTAATCCAATTTAACTAACAGGATATAGTAAGTTACCACAAATGGTGATGAATAAAGCACTATTAGCTGAACACTCAAAAAAAATACAGCATCTTTTAAGCACACACAACTCAGAATGTTTTCATTGTGACTGAGTGGCCAGAAATAACAATGAAGGAAACCAATAAAGTCCAAGGCAAATCTTTAAAGTTACTAGTTCAAAGAGCCCGATGTACAGAAACAACAATATATTTAAAAGATTAAGGCAAAGTCTACGTCCTTGCAAAGACAAGAAAGAGTTTCAAACTTGCAGTGGCTAAACCAACTGATAGGGCTGGAAGAATGACCTGTTACGATACTGGAAAAGGGTTTAAAGAAATAATGCCATGAGGTGAAATGTAATGTTTCCCATCCTTCTGGTATGTACTGTCTTAGAAAAGAGCAGCAGTGTCTGCATAAAGAAGTCAGACTGCCAGACATCACCAACATTAATGAATATTGTTCAGTGAAAAAGTTAAAACGCATGTCGGCGCACATGTGGCATATTGTGCCAACGTTTTACACATCCGATAACGTTGTGACTAAGGTGTGCAGTGGCTGAGTCGGTCTTGAGACTTTAAGTGGCAGATGAGAGCGGAAACATTTAGCATTTACATCAGTTTTCATGGTACAACTTTCCTCAACAGGTTTCTGTATTTCTATTGGGCTCATGACTTTATAGCCAGACTTTGAGTGTGGCATCCCATCTGAGCGGATTCTGCCGCAGAGGTGGAGTTTCAACTAATAACGATTGCTATTAGTAGCATAGCAATCGTCAAATCCACTGCGTATAACCCTTAAGTGAGTTTTAATTTAGCGTGTTACACTCAAAGTATTTCAAATGTACCAATGCTTGAATATTATTGCATATATTGAACGTCTCCTTAAGACTGCTGAGCAGGGCTGTAGCAGGAAGTTTTTAAAGAGGACCATATCAGTGATGATCTTTAGGCGTCACCAAAATAGAAAAGGCTTAACAAAAGTGGCTCACAATATAAATAATTCTGACTAACCGAAGCATTTAAAAATATTATTTATATTATTTATTATTAAAATATAATAACTTCATAGTGGAAAATGTTTCATATTTTGCTTTTTTTAGTATTATTATTATTAAACAGCAGTACTTACAAGAACATGTGAGTGTGACCTTGAACTACTTTTAGCAATCAGCAGTTTAAACTGTCTGATCAGAACTTGCATAAGAGAAACTCTGATTTAAAATAAACTGGATGCCAGCTTAGGAGAATTAGTATGAATTGTTACGCTTTGGACTCATTTCAGTTGGCATAACAAAGCTATTCAACAAATATCCAAGCCTTGGAAGTGCTTGCGAGAAGGTGAGAACAGAGTGAGCCAGAGAGATAAAGCAAGAAAGCGAGACACCCACAGACTCGTATACAGGCACAGACAGAGGCCTGAATGCTCTGCAGACACGGGTTCACGCTACAGGAGTGAGCTTACACGTCTTTCCATTCACACACACAGAGTATTGAGTTAGCATTGACATCCCAGTGAATAGCTCCTGATGCTAACCGGGAGCACTATCGCTAGCCGCCCTGCTCCTTGGCGGAACAGCAGGGACGCCATTGATATGGTAATGCTGGGGACGTTTCAAGGCCAGGGCTGGGGGACCGTGGACGCTCTGTGATCCTTGGAGCCCAAAAAGGACAGATCTCCAGGGCATTGTGATTTCCCCAGTCAAGGCCCTGAGTGATCGGGATAAGCTCGTCCGCGCTGCTTTAGTGCTGTCACTCAGGCGCTATTGTGGTCATGTGAACAGCCATTTTCATTACAATTGTCCCTGGTTTTGGCACCACTGTTCTGAAATGCCCTCTCTTTTTCTATTCTTTGGTGCCCTCGGTCCTTCCCCTTCACCCTCCATTAGGTTTCTTTTCTCTGCCAGGTCTCATTCTGTCCTATTTTAAAAAAGACCAGCAGACACCGCTGAGCAAAACTGGTCTAGGACGATGGTGGCAATGCTTTTTGATTGGTTCAAAGGATTTTTACAGAAAACAGAAACACCTGGCGCATCACAGATGTTGTAGCGTTTACTTTAAACGAGCTGTAGGGAATTATTGTACCGAGAAAATTTCTACATTTTGTCATTTTCCAGCCAAAAACTTCAAGTATGTTATTAGGATTTTATGCTGCCGACTAACATATAGTTGGTATGTATATATTTTCCCAAATAAAAATCTAAAACCCTTGGTGTTCATTTTCCCTAAAATAAAATATAGACCAAGCACCTGCCTTCAGAAGTCACCCAATCTGTAAATAAATCTCACCTGTGTGTAATTTAATCTGAGTACAAATCCAGCTGTTCTGTGAAGGCCTCTGAGGTTTGTTGGAGAACATTGCTGAACAAGCAACATCATGACGTCCAAGGAACACAGTGGACATGCCAAGGATCAAGGCATGGAGGAGTTTAAAAGAGAGTAAGGTTATAAAACAATAACTTCACTCTAAGTGTGGTACAGCTAAAACCTATACAGGTTTTCCACCTCAACTGACAAGATGGTATTAGTCAGGAGGAAGAGGTGTGGGTTACATACAAATGCAAGCCTCACTTTCTAAATGTTTTGTTCTAAAAAAAAAAATAATAATAATAAAATAACAGTAGAAAATCATGCGTCTATTTTCTTCCACTTGGCAATTATGCACAATTTTAATGAATGAAATTCCATTAAATTAAAATGATGTCTATTGTTGCAACATGACAAAATGTCTAAAAATTCAATGAATACTTTATAAAGGAATTGTAGTAGTAATATGAGCAGCTACTCATAATGCGTAGAGGAAGTGGGTGTACAGTTGGCATCTCAATGCTTTATTCAATCACACTTTAGCAAACAGCACTGAATAGAGTGAGTTTTCTATCTGTTTATGTGCGGAGGAGTGCGTTCTCTCTCTCTTTGCTCTATTTCATTTGATTGTGGCTAGCAGAAAATAACAATGAACTCCCTTGAGGAATCTGTGGGAGGTAATGACAGAGATTGTCCCTGTGAAATGAGTTTTCCCTACATATATGCATGCACCAGAATGTTAGCGAAAAGGATGCGTGTGTGAATGTGTGCGTTCATGAAAGTGAAAAATACAGAGGGAGAAATGAAAACAGATGCAAAGGTGGAGAAAAAAGAAATGTGCATATGTATGGGTGGATAAATGGGGGCGGGTGGGACACTGGTGGGCCGTGGGCACCAGTTCTCATACTCAAACACACTGGTGTCTGCACATAGTGGAATGGGAGGAGTATTTCCCTGGTTGTGAAGAACTCTACTCCATCAACGCATCCTATTCTACTACATCTCCTCCCACATTTTCCTCTCTCCCTCCTCCACCACCTTTATTTCCCACTCTCCCGGGAAGTGACACAGAATCCTTGTTAACTGCAGTACATTCATTACAAGAACCCGTCTACCCCCACATCCTCCACGGACACTCCCACTCCTCCAGTCGTCTCCCCTTCTATCCTATCAGCAGACTAAGACAGCGTACCTATCCACCTCAAGCAGCTGTCTTGGACTTTACACTCTAATTAACAGCATTCCAGTCGAACAGGAGAGACGATTGGCCTGCAAAAGATCGTACGCGCTCATTCATGTGCAGCACTAGCATATTTCTGCACCTCAAAGCGTAGGAGCACAGAGCAGAGCCTGCAGACAGCGTGGGTGTTGGAACCGGGGCCAGCCAGAACTGCTAGCTCTCAGTCATCCCTTAATGAACGTTCCTACGTCGAGTGAGCAATGAATCTGCATTTCCCATAAACACGCGTGAACCTAAAAATAGTCATGTTGTGGAAGGTTGAAAACATAAGGATGTTACTCATAAAACCCAGACAAAGATGTTTTAATAAACTTCTGCTTTAGAATTCTTTTTAGAAAAATCCAGCATTTATGTTGAGTACATTTTACAAAATCTCTCTACTTGAATTTTTGACTATTTCACTTTGAACAATCTTACAGACAATCCAGGATCTTCTTCTGCATCCTATTCATACTACTGCATATACATCTTTCCTTTCAATAACTGCCTTAAGTAACTGAAGTTTGTAAACTGCCTTTTAACTGCCTTTTACAAACTGCCTTTTACAACCTTTTACAAACTTCAGTATTTGATTTTTATCATACATTATATAATCATCAGCTGAGCCAGGCTGCAAGAGATTTTTTGAAAATGTTGAAAAACGTAAGGGCATGAATGTCACAGCCACACCATTCACACAACCACAATACAGATAAAGCAGCAATGCCAACCTGTGTATAATGTATTTTTAAAACTGACAGTGAAAACTAATTGTCAGTCATTTGCACTGACTGACACTTTCTCATTCTGAAAGTAGGTCATGAAGTCAGTTTTAATAACAATCTGATCACTCAGAGCATTAAATTTTGATTGGTCAATTGACCCTTAAATATGGAAAAGCCATAAAAGATGTGTGTAATCAAGAAAAAAAACATCAAACTCTTGTTGGATTCAGTTAAACTCTAACTAGACACCATTGATCTCAATCCATGCAGGGTTTAACACCTGATAAACCTTGATACTCATAAAAATCACCTTTACATTCTCATGCTTAGTCCAATGTAACACAACTTTCCAACATACATAGCAAGGTAAGAACAGCAGCTTTATAGACTTTTTGTCCTTTTGTCAGCTCACTACACAGGTTCTATATAAGATTTACATCTACAGGCTGAGATGGTTATGGAAAAATTGTTGATTTGTCTGCAAAAAAGATCTTTTGATAACACATTTTCAGTTGCCAGAAAATGTTTTACTGTAACAAACCTGCATTTTCAAGGTCTTATTGAAACCATGCTCTCAATAAGATTTCCTCCACTGCATCCAATAGTGGGCATGGAGTGTTTTTCCACTCATCCTTTGTTTGATGGCCAAACTCACCTGGAGTGTTTGTTGCTGAAAGGTCTACCATTGCCTGAACTGACTAAAGAGAAGTTCCAGTTAAAGTTTGATAATGGGAGAAGTATTTCCCTGATTGAATTGAGATTCCTGAGATGTTCAACAATCTCCACAAGCATAAATGTATGATGCTTTGACAGAAAATACTTTTTCCTGGCATATAGATAACGCCCAATTGTTTCATAGTTTGTGCGGTTCCCTGGGTCGAGGTTCTTTACATTTTTTAACACCCGTAACATAAAATATTTAAAGCATTGAAAGATTGGGCAATTGATGCTGTACTTTTCTACAGAGACTCATTAAAGGATGCTTTCAGAAAATATTGGATATTCATTTATTTTGTGAATTCCAAGGAAAATGGAAGCTTCTGCCTGCTGACTTATTCTACACATTGTCTATCTATAGTTTTGATTATGTGAGAATTAAACGCTTCTTTACATTAGTCTGTTACTTTTGTAGGTTCCTCCAGTGAATTTTAGCAACCACACTTCCTAGTTTCATCCTGAATGGATCCGAGAAAGGCTGAGGGCTCCTAACTAGTTTGTTTATTTGGCAGGTGCTTCTGTTAAATGAACAGTCCTCAAAAGACAGTGATGACAGCAATATTATGTAAGTTTTAAACACTGTTCGTTGTGACAGGTATATGAAATCTGAATAATTAGGCTGGCTTCTTCTGAGTTGAATGAAAAAGATTTCATGTGCTTGTTATTATGACTAGTTGTGTATCAATGCTTTCCTTTTTTTTCTTCAAAATATTTCAATGTCATTTTATTTTTTGATACAGTTTCTGTCTTTAGTTACAAAGTAGCACTGAAGGAACTCCATTTCGCACAGCCCGAGTGTATATTAAAAGATCGTATTCATTATAAGCCATTATGATTTATCTTTACAAAAATATGTAGACAAACATTACTATATGAAAACAGAAAAAAAAGGAAAAAAAAGGAAGTAAGGGTTGGTCCGAAGCTATTTATGAATACTACTTCCACATCTCCAAAAGCATATTTTACGATGCTTTGACAGATAACTTTTTCCTGCCATTGAGATTGTGCCGAATTGTTTCATAATTTGTGTAGTTCTCTGAGTCTAGGTTTTCTACATTTTTAACAGTCTTAACATGAAACAGCTAAAGCAGCAGGTTCCTCCTCCTGGATGAGTTTATGCAGAAATCTGGGAACAAAGATTTCTGACCACCACAAAGGTTAAATCCAGAATGCCATCATAAGCATGGTGAAGTAAAATCAGACCAAAAAAAAACAATATTCATATTATAATGTTGCCATTGTAGCTGAAAGTTGAAAGCCAAGTAGCGTCATGATGTGGAAACGATGTGGAAATGTGTAGCTACAATACACTTTAAATTAACGACACAGATTATAAATTTTGTGATACTGTGCTGATAATTATTAAGATTGACAATTTGGCTTCTAGTAGATCCAGATTTTAAAAATATGAAAAAAAACCATGAAATATTTTGGAATTTGTTTTCTACATTAGAAAATAATCATTGATTCAGATATATTCATAAACACACTAAAAAGCCCTTTTAAAATGAGTGAAGGGCTTTTCTTTCTGATGAGATTTAGCACTTGACCACATGCTGTCCAAGATGGGAAAGCAGACGGAATTCATTGTAATAAAGCAATCTGTCCAGAAAACATCCAAACATATGCGCGCATGGTGAGAGCTCATTGTCTGCAGTGAAGAGCGCCTGGAGAGCGAACACTGATGCAGATGAGGAGAGAAAATGATGCCTCGAGGCCGAGCCGACAGCAAAGACTGAGAGGCAGAGAGGAGAACGGGAGGGCTGGATGAGGGAGAGAGAAAACAGGCTGAAACATTCAGGAGAAGAGTGGATTGTCTGCAGGACGCCATCGATCGAACACCGGCAGAAACAGACAGTCAGACCAGAAGCATCGCAGGCAGACACGCAGCAGAACTGCTGACACCCCACACATCTGAAGAACAGGATTAATCAATTAGTCTGAACTTAAAGCAGCAAAGCCATTTGTCTACTCAGACACAAGCATCAAAACAACTGGCCTTTCATGACGTGCCGAGTCTGACTCTGCTCTATTGTAACTTGATGGACTTAGACTGCATGTCAAAATATTTCAACCCGAATGTGGGAATCATCTGCACTCAGCTGAAACGTGCATACGCCTCTTTATTTATCGAGTACAGGTTTGACCAGTCTACTTATTGTTGTATTACTGTTTGTCTGACTGGAAGGTGGCGTTACAATTAATTCTCCCATTTTATGCTTTTACAAACAGGATTCTAAAGTCCACTGGATTCTAAACACTGATTTCTAAACACTGATTTAAAGATCTCAGTTATTTTTGCAGCGATCCAAGTCCAGGTTTAATTAGTTCAAGTGTTTCAGATGAAAGAGGATCAAATGTAGTCTGGACTGAAGCAATAATTTGGTTTTGTATCAACAGTGATCTGTGAACCACATGCTGACTTTGGTGGTTACTCTGTTATGGTACTCTCAAACAGCTGACAAATCAAATCTGGCACCTCTGATTCACACTGAAGCTGAAACACACAATGAAAACATTCGGTGAAGCCAAACAAAGGTCAGATTTTGACAGAACAGAAGTTTAATTTTGTAAATCAGGTTTCCTGAGGGCAGAATACAGGATGAATTTGTTCTAAAAGTTAACGTTTAGTAGACGTTCATGGATGGTGCATCTAACTTGTCATTCATTACTGGAATGTAAAAATTAACTTACAATGACTAAACAGACAGAGATACAGTCTATTCTGAGCGGCGTAAATTTAGGTAGGTATTTTAAGGGCAAAATCAGGGCTAAAATTAAATCTTTTGTCCAGTTTGACAAAAAAACTGCTCCTTTATCAGTCATTGCTTAGCCCAATATAGAACTTTAAAAATTAAAACACAACACCTTTCAGGATTACACCCACAAGTAAAGATTTATTAAGAACTCTTCAACCAATATCTTTAATTACAGCAGCATAATCTCAAACTGAATTTCTTTGAACAATCCAATCAATAATTTAAGCACATCAATGCGGCAGAGAAGAACAACAGAAGATTTGTTTAATCTTCTGTCTTAATCAGACAATCTAATGTCCTGTTTCCCTGGAATAAACACATGATGTAACCAGAGGCCAATCTCATAATAAACTGTAGAAAACATGAACGTTAATTCAAGAAAAATAACTACTGGCTTAAACTTGGCCATGTCTACAGTCGGAGCCACCACTAAAAAGCTAAAAGTTCTGGCCATGTGATGGACAAGTTAATCTTGTCCAGCTGCCACAGTGCAGCCCCAGTGGCATCCTGGGATCTCCAAGTCTCCATAACAACTACTTATTTAGAGGCTTTCGCACACATATACTCACCAGGGATGCCAAAAAAAAAAGTGGAAAGCACTGAAGTAATCTGTCCCAACTCCAAATATTGAGCAGATTTACAAAGAAACTGAAAAATGATACAACAACCAGTACACTAAAGAATACACTCAGCCTCTTTACGGAGGATAAACTTTCCACCAACGGATTTGACAGTATCTCTCTGAGAGTGTGTTGATTGACTAGTTTCCCTCTGACACATCAGGCAGGCTGAGTGTCAGCCTCGCCGGCTGCTGGCTGTTGCCATCAGCAGCAGAGTGCTCTCTGCGCCAAACATTTTCTGCCTCCCTCTCTGGCCTGGCTGGGCCTGATTAAAACCTTCTGCTGAAACAAGGTCATAATTCACTTAGCCATTTCCCAATTTCCGCCTAATTACCCTCCCGCTTTGCAAACGCTAACACACACACACGCACGCACACACACACGCGCGCGCACGCACACCACATTGCCGACACAAACACATCTCCTCTCTGGTTTGTGTCATTACTGAGAGGAGAGTGGTTAAAAGGTTTCAGAGTTGGCCTCTTAGTGACAGCTTAAATGGATAAAACCTCAATTAAAGACTCGCTCGCTCTCTCAGTGGATGGAAGAAGCATAATTCTGTGCATTTTGGTGAAGCGAGGAATCTTCTTCGGCTCGTCTTTTTTCTTTTTTTAAGCTGCTAAATCGAACCTTCAAACTCTGTGAGACTTTCTCATCTCTGCGCATAATTAATTTTTATGAAACCTGTTTGAGAGAAACCATGGACATTACTCATAATCAAGGCTGAACAACGAACAATAATTTCTGCCCACTGAGGAGTTATGTTACTACGATGGATGGATGGATGCATGGATGGATGGATGGATGGATGGATGGATGGATGGATGGATGGATGGATGGATGGATGGATGGATGGATGGATGGACGGACGGACTGACAGAAACAGTTTTCCAGACCAATTTTGTTTTTATACACTTCCAGAAAAGGAAACCAGTCATTGCTCCGTTACATTCTAGGCTTCTCCATTTTTGTCAAGACTACAGCAAACCTGTGCAGCCGCTCTGTCTGCCTGCAATCAATTTCAACATGTGCTTTTGATGAAAACAGAAGCCATCTAACATGAAACTGCTCGGCCTTTATGTAGCAGAGCACTAATTGTCTCATCTGTAGAGTTTATAAGTGTTAGGCCGCTCCGCTCTGCTCTGATCGGGTTCAGCATATGGCCTCAGACTGCTGTTACGCTGCTATCATTAGCCATGATATCAACACACCATATGAGCATCTGTTATCTGCCTGTGTGTGTGCGTGCGAGTCTATATTAGATGCCCCCTCCTCCTCCTCAAAATCCCCAGTGCCTGTGGGAAATAGAGCAGGTATCAATGAAAACGCTCACACACTTCATGCACGCTAATGCCTAACCCACTTTGAAACAGCTTGTAAACATCACAGCCTTGTTATTAGCACCTGATTACACTCCTGGAGCTTATAGGCATCAGCTTACAGGGCAACGCTAAGATCAACAACGTCTCATGTGTGAAACGGTACGCGTGTTTTCATGAACGCGGCCGCTGTGGGAGACGTTGCTCTTTGAAAACTTCCATATTGTTACTAAAACTGAGGGAAATTAGAGAGCAATTTTCACGCAGTCATTTCACTCTGAGATGAAATATCAAGTTACAAAAAATGGATGATGCTTGCAGAACCCGCCATGTTGGACAGTACAAAAAGCAGTGAAGCAGAGACACTGATGAAAACGCATGGCCAATCAATCTCCCTTTAAGAAATATTCCATAATCATTTTTAGTCATAATTTTAATCATTAAAAATATATATTTTTATTGATTCTTTATATTAGTAGCAGAGGTGACGCCACACTGTGTATGAGAGAACAATAACTGCAAAGCAGGATTTTACTTTTTTGAAACAATGGCTACAGAGTTGATATGTTCAACCCTTTTCATTATTTCTTATTACAGCCAGCGTCACTAATTGAACAGTATCCATTTCCTTAGACAGTTCGGATCATTTGCTTAACTATTGAAAATATGCACAACATATTCTTATCCAGCAAAATTAAAGTTGAATGCTTCACAACTTTAATTTTGTTTGTATTACCTTTTAATTCCCGTAAAGCAATTTGTATTGCCTTGTTGCTGAAAATGTGCTTTATAAATGAAATTACCTTTACCTACCTTCAACTTTAAATTTCAGTATGATGTGCTTTTACTGAAATTTCAATATTAGTTTTATGACACATGTAACAGTAGGCAAAACTTTCAAAATGTTCCACTTTCATCTCTTGAGTCCAATGAATATTTTTCACAAGATTTTTGAGGATCCACAAGACGTTTTTGTTAAATGTCAGACAGGTTTTATCCTCTTTTTTTGTCAGCAGTGGTTTTCATTGTTTAGATCTCCTCTGGATGCAATTTTCTCTCTTTCTTACTGCTGAATCATGAGCACTGATCTTCATTTAGACAAGTGGAGGCTGCAGTGCTTTAAATTATGTTCTTGGTTCTTTACTAACCTCCAAGATAAGTACACTGCTATTTCAACATTCTCTGCATTAGAGGATAGCCCTTTTCCGAACTGACCAATTTGTCATCTGTTCTTAAAATGTCTCAGATCGAGGCATGATGTTGCTTATGTTTGATATATTTTAGCCCATTTCAGATTATCAAACAGGTTCCTAATAAGCAAGTTATTGATTGCAGTGGTTAGCCAGTAATAAGGCCTGTCCAAAAAAACTGAACCAAAAAAAATGCAAATAAGCACCGATAATTCATAACTTAACAGGTTTAGATACATTTCTTCCCTTACTAATATAAACCATCATTTCAAAACAGTATGTTGTATTTAACCCAGTTATCCATGTCTGGTATTAAAAGTTGTTTGAGTGCAAACAAAGAAATAACAGAAGAAATCTACAAAGAAGCGAATAGATTGCTTCTTAGGTTCTTGTGGTTTTTTTTATATCTGAGTACATTTTCTTTATTTCCTCCAGGTTGTGTTGTATTGTGTTGAACTTTCTTTGCCTCCATATATTCCTAAATATTAAAAGCACTCATCTTTTATTGAACTAGTCTCATTCTGATTCTTGTCCAGTTTTGCTTGTTTTAATTCAAGTGTTTCCTAAGAAGCTTTCTTAAAAGTATATCTCTAATCAAGTAAAATTTCTGCCTTACCTAATTACCTCCATTCTAACCCACCTATCATATAACACACGACAGTAGATTAACACAGAAGTCCCTTAAGTGGTTTTAGATGCCAATTTTGGCTTTAGCCTTCTGTGTTTTTTACAACTATATTTCCCTGGCGATCAGATTAGGAGCTATCAGTGCAGTAGAGCAGCAGATTGTGGTCAGCATTTGAACCAGCAACACAGAAGGAAAGACTCCACATTTTGAACTCCCTGCGTTTTTTGCGTCTGTGCACACCTGGCCAGAGCCCAGGTGCATCGGTCAGACTGTTGGTTTAGGAACGTTGCTGTAATTGGGCGTCATGGACAGCAGCAGAGAGAAGCTTTTAATCATCCTCCTACTGTTCAGAAAGCACCATGGTGTGAGAAGCAATCCCTCATCCTCACAGTCACACCTTTAAGTAATTTACACCGTCCTGTAAAACCGTTCACGTGTCTAGATGAGGTTCCAGATAACAAGCAAGTGTTCAGAAAGCTAAATGGAAACCAGATCTCACATATCCCAAGAAAAAAATCACAATTACCGATTATTCAATTTAGAATAACAAATAGCAATTCCTCCTGTTTTGAGCTAATTTTCTGTATTGAAACTCAAGGCCCATTAATGACTAGTAGGGGCTGCAGCTGAGAGGAGGCCTCATGCACTGCTTTTATTTCAGCAGATCACTCATAGGTCCACTAGAAATGAACAAAGCCTGTAGAAATCCACTGTGTTGGTGCAGTTCTTAATTTTCAAATTTAATTTGAAAATTAAATTTTCAAATTAAATGAAAATTTAATTTGAAAATGTAAAACTAATTATTAGTTTTGTTCCTAAGATACTATCATCCATCCACAGCTTTAGTCAAACTGCCTAAATTTGAAATAATAACCAATTTTGGTTCAACCCTATTTTTGCGTTTTTTTTTTTTGTTTGTTTTGTTGAAAACAAAACAAAAACATCCCGATCACTAACATATCTGCCAAATTTTAAAGGAACACACTGACTGATCATGCATTTGTGGACTGAAAATTCTGCTTTTTTTTTCTTATTTTGCTCCATTTACAACATGTTGTAAATGGAATAAAGGAATAAATAAATTAACCTCAATTGTCAATGTCAGATTAGAGCTGATTGAGAACTATTGATCCATGTGGCTCTTTGACCGTTCGATATGTGCGTCTTCACTGCTTTACTTGGAATCTAAACCATGGCACTATCCTGTCTCAAAACTAGATTAGTGCCAGCGCTTCAATCTCTCTTCCACTTTCACAGCGACGCACCTGATTGGTCAGTCTCTACAGTAAAACCTATTGAAAAAATAAAACATCCAAGACAGATTTATCACCTCAATATTTCTGGGTTTGTTTTCCTAAAACAAATCAAGGTCAGTGCATTTTTTTTTCTCTTATGTGTTGGTTCAATTCAACAGAAAGGCATGTTTGTGAGGTCAATGCATAACAGAGTTTTGGTCAATACCTGAAGGAACGCGAACATTAATAAAGTGTAGCCATAGAAAAGAAAAACAAGACCTCAAAGCAAGGAAACACATTTTAAAGTAGTGGGGAAAATCAGACCAACCTAATTTGACAGTTTCCCATTAAGGTACAGCACAAAGCACCACCTCCCACAGAGGGCTTCATGTGAGAGGAACCTGAGCACAGTCCTAAAAAAATCCAACTTATTAATGAGGCGCGACAGAAATTTCCCCCCCTGCTCCCTTTTAGCATGCATGTCCTGTATTCCTTCGCTCATTTACAAGACAAAAAACCTTCCCAATCAGAAAAAAATATATTATTTACTATTATTTACTTCCATAAAGAGACTTGCAGCAGCATGGGAGAGCCAACAACATTGAATCATATTATGCAAACACCAGTGATCCATCACGCAGGAGTTCCCTATTGCTTTTAATTAATGAGGCCTCAGTGCAGAGCATCTGCACTCACATCTTCACACCCGGCAACCCGGATCCCTTCACCCATGTATGTGGCACGGCCTTATTATTCTTCACTAATGAATTATCTGATCCTCGTGTCATGTGATTAGGACGGATGGTGCAGCTTTCCTTACGCAAGGCATGCAGGTGTCAGCCTCGCACACAGGTGGAGCTCTCAGATTAAAACTTTCTTTGAGGAGACATACTTTGGTCTTAAGTGGATCTGGGACACAACTGGGTTTGATGATACGGTAGGGGTAGAACGACAGGCCTCTCTCTCTCTCTCTCTCTCTCTCTCTCTTGCAAAACACACACAGAAAAAAAAAACATGTGACCTGACCAGAGCTGAGTATTATTACTATTATTGTGTTGAGCCTTTCCCTCTATTTTCTTTCGTCATTCAGCTCAAAATTCATCTGCACCCTTGTGGACTTTCCTCCTCTGTCCTCTCGCAGCATCGCTCACTCTGGCACTGTTTCCCTCCCAGACTATGCGACTCTCCTCGCTCTCTTCAATGAGCGGCACAAACATAAAACAATTTCCAGCTCAAGATCAATTACTAAACATATGGAAGCTCAATATTACGGCGAGAAAACGCCGCGAGCGACAGCTGGGCCACGTTTCAACGACCTGCCTTAGAGGTGACACCGTCACGGACCAACGCCTGGACGCGATATGAGCACAAACAACAACAAAAAAAAAACACACACAGGACATAATCGCTTGCAAAATATACAACTGATAAATTGAGAGATATCGCTAATCAAGTTAAGGGCCATGTTATTGAATTACGCTCGTACACATGTATAGGGTTGCTCACAGCGGTGGTTAATTGCCAGGTGGTGGAAGATAATGTGTGATTTAACGGACTGATGGATTTGTCTCTGTTTCCGTCACCCATCAGTGAACAGAGACATCTGTAGCAGAGTAAACACTTACTCCCACACATAAAAAACACACATCTATAGACACTTTTACGCCATAATAAGGGAGAAACCTCCAGAAATGTGTGTGCAAACTTGTTGGAATTTCCCAAGCGTCGTGCATCTGTTTGCATGTGTCAGTGCATGAGGCTGTTAATCCTTCCTAGCCCGTTTCTTGTGGTTGATGAGTGGCCCGAGGTTGGGAGCTGCTCGGGAAGCTGCAGCATCCCGAGGCTTTACAATGTGTTTACCACTCAAACTGACAGCAATAGTACAGCTTATTATTGGCCTTGCAAGCCTCCGCACTACGCTGCGAGTTAGAGGAACTCCAGGGAGGCTGACCGCCAGTGGCTAGAAGGCATGCCAGCCAAGCCTGTAACTATTGGCAGAGATTAAAATAAATGGTGGAAACTGAACCCGAGAACAGAAAAAAATAAAATAAAAAATACATATTTCTGGTGTACACAAGAGGTGATTGGACAGTTTTTTTTCTTTAGTCTTTTTGCATGCAGGCATCAGTGGCTCTTTGCCTGCAAATTAACTAAGAATAGTATGCTTGTTAGAGATGCATTCATCAGGCTAATACAGATTTTTGGTTTTCTTTGAGTCTGACCTTCTGACTCAAGACTTTTTTTGTCTGTCCAGCAAAGATTCTCAAAGTGTGGTCCGTCCCCTTGAGGGAAGCAATTGTACTGCTGGGTGATGAGAGGAATGAGTGTGTCTACTGATACTTTAATACTTTTCCCCAAAGAAACTGATGAATGTTATAGATAGATAGATAGATAGATAGATAGATAGATAGATAGATAGATAGATAGATAGATAGATAGATAGATAGATAGAACATTTTAAAGTAATAAAATAGAAAAAATATATAAATAATAGCACGAATAATAGAAGAAAAGTAAAATAGTTAGTTTGGCAGCAGGAAGTTTACAATCAACCTTGGTTTTGAGTGTCCATGACTAAACCACTTAACAGATAGAAGAGAGATTATTATTCTCGATATATACAAGCCTAAGAATTATTTTTTTTTACTAAACTGAAAAACAATCTTATTGATAAATGTATGAAATACAAATAGTGGGATTTTTCAGTTCTAATGATTTAATCAGTCAGAAAAAATTGTTTGTCCTGATAATCACCAATCACAGTCAATCAAGGGGACATAGGTCGATTCTGATTTTTTTTTTCTCAAATGATACACGAAGGACAATTCTGCATCATGCTTTTCAGACATGCAATTTTGAATCTAACAGAAAATGATGGATTTGCAACATTATCTCAATTCATGCATGCATCAAAGCACACCTTTTTAACATGCTTTTTATTACATCCTAAAATGTGTGATAAAATCCTGATTATTTGTTTATTCATTCTAAGACCAAAAATTATGTTAATTTTTAGCATCAGTGCTTTATTTGAAGAAGAAAAAAAATTCGATTTGCCAATCACTAATCAGAGCTGATCAGGAATAAATTGTCAGGCTTCAACCTCCAACCAATTGATCGGTGCTTCTCTGGAAACAAAGTTATTGCTTCTTACTGCTCAGGCCGCTGTCATGGTGTCTGAGCACAGCGAGAACCGAAAAAAAACAGCTGCGATGTGAGGATCAAGGATGAGACAGGTCCACAGAGATCAGAATGTTCTTTAATTAACCACCTCTTCTTTTCTTTTTTTCTTTGTGAAAGACACTCACACTGCACCAGCTAAGAATATTCTGCCTCTGGGATGAAAACAGTAGCGGTAAAAAGGGAGGGGGGTGGGACTGCTAGGCTTTGCAGAACTCGAGTCAAAGAGCATCAGGTTAAAGGTTAGGCATGCGGCGTATTATTTTAATTTCTTTGTCTTGGAAAGAAAATACATCTTCTGTTTGCGAATGTGCAGCAGAGAACAACGGATGAACGACAGAACTAAAAACACGCTTTGTCAAGGTTAGCGCTGCTCGAGCCTGCGCCTTGCTGATTGTGTGATCGTCCACTCCTTTGCTTTTTCTTTATGCCTTTAAGCAATCCCTTCCAAAAACCAACTTCTGTCTCGGATATAAAAACTGAAGGTGGAATTTCATTTGCATTTATTACCAAAATTATAGGTCAAAGTAAGGGAGTTGGGGGAGATTTTAAAATATGAGGAGAAAAGCAAAAACATTTAAGCTAAAACACTTGAGCACTAAGTGTGCAGCATTTTCCTACAATTAGGCTTCATGAAACACGTCACAAACTAAGACCTTAGTGGTTTCCGCTCCTGTTACTTTATCCACTACTTACAGCTCTCCAGTTATGAGCTATAAAATAATCTCCCTCGCCTCTGATAGTTTTATTTCACGCCGTAAGCTAGAAACTGCTGGCCTACACTTGGAGTTGGCGCCGGTGGACAAAAATCGTTTATGCCCCCCCACCACCCCTCC
>CAEGAF010067088.1:0-5000 GCA_903067075.1 Micropoecilia bifurca | reverse complement strand
ATGCAAAGATAGTGGTTAAAAAAATAAAAATAGAAACGTACATCCATATATACATGGGAAAAAAACACAGTAGGTTAGTTTTATTCATCTTCAGTCCTCCTCATAAAGGGGGGGGAATCCCTCTGGGGGAAAGTGACTCACCACAAAACTGAACCAAATGTACTTCTGCTGTAAGTAATCCACGTTGAAAGCTGCTGCCTTCGCAGAGAAGAATTTGTGCGCACTGAACCTTTTCACATTTGTCATTTTTCCAACCTAAATCCTCAACGATTGTTAAGCTGAAGAGGGGGGTGGTGACTCGGTTTGGACGTTTTTGTGTTGAACAGATACAAATATGTAAAATATTTGTGTTCATCTGTTCCTGTCGGTGGGCTTCAACAGAACAGCTGGTACAGGCAGAAGCATTGCAACCATTCCTCCATGTCACCCCAGACCCCGTGCTGTTTTTCCTAAGTGGGAACTTCCCTTAGCAAAATATGTCTTCTCTCAGTCTGTCGCTATTTGCTGTTTTTCTGTTTTTATGCAGCCAGTTTATAAAGTGATGCTCATTTAATCAGACTCACACCATTTATTTGAAGCTTCCTGTTTGGCATCCTGCTCAGAGGTGAAGCTCTGCCCCAGCTAGTCTTCAGTTGCTGCAGCCTGTATAGCAGCAGCTATTTTTCAATTACTGCTTTGTGTTGTTGTCGTTAGGTTTTTGTTTTCTGTCCCTGCTGTAGAAAAGCATCCCCACAGCATAATGCTGAGACCACCATGTTTCCACATTGTGCATGTTGTCCAAAAAGTCAACTTTTGGTCACATCTGACACAGGATCTGTCTTCCATGCGTTCTCTCTCCTATGACTGCAAACAAGAGCTCTTATTGGCTTTTTTTCCAACGACGACCCTCTTGTCGCTCTTCCACAAAGACTCGATTTGTGGAAAGTATTTGTCAAATGTTTTTTTTTCCTGTTGAGAGTGCCTCTAACCTGAGCTGTGTATATTTCCTCCAGAGTTTTTATGGACAACTTATCCATCTCCTCCCTGACCGATCTGTGTGTTCCTTTGGTCTTCATTATGTTGTTTGTTGGCTAATGTCAGAGAATCACATCTGCTTTTATTTGTTGTATTTCAGTGTTGCAGCAGTAGCAAAATGGGGGAACTTCCAGACGACTGTTGTAGCATGTCTGTAAATCTTCATTATCTGTCTTAATTTACAGGAATCGGATGTCTGATGAGTTGACTGAACGCTGAAGCCCCAGCACCTCCATCACCTTCGACACACGTCCAGGGTGTTATTTGTTGTGAGAAAAAGGGCAGACTGGAAAAAAGAGACAGGAGAGGGGATAGAAAAAGAGAGGACTGGTGTATAGAAGTAAGATTGTTACAGTTTTCTTTTTTTTTTTGCCTGCTGGGAATGAGTTGGTTAAGGAGAAGTCAGAATGATTTATTGGGAGAAAAAAAGGAGGGAAATAGGGAAAAGAAGAGCTAGAAAGAAAGAGAGAGAGAGATGAGATGAGACGCCATCGGGGAATCCCTTTGTCTCCTCCAGTCCTTCCTCTCCTCTCATGAGCTGTCCATTTAATCCCCCCGCCCTGATTCCTCCTCCTCTCACCTTATTCAGGGAGGCTCGGAGAAAACTTTTTCTTTTTTTTGTCTTTTCCCACCGTTGTGATCCCTGCTTTCTGCCTGTGCTAGTTTGGTTCTGTGTTTGGGCCCTGGTGGTCTTTGCGTCTGTTCTGCTTCTGCCGGTTTCTCCGTCTCTCAGTGTTGGACATGAGAAATGGAATATTTTTATGAACACGGCTTATTTTCCTCTTGCCATTTCTGCTCCATCGTTCCTTTCCTCTTTGACTGGGTTGCGCATTCCAGGCAACCACAACTGTTTTTCCTTGGGATCAAATCTGACAGACCAGAGAAAATTATTTGCCCAAGGTACATATCTCAGGAGACCGCCAGGTGCCAGGGGGTGAAATACAAATAAAATTCATTCCCTCAGTTTGGCAAATCCGTAAACACAGATTTCTCTCTCTCTCTTTCTCTCTCTGTCTCTCTCTTTTTTTGGTTCAGTGAAGCTGGAGGTGAATGAAATTCTTACATTAAGAATCAACAATCGTAGTCACATCGCCACGGCTACAAGCTGGCGACTCAACTTACCTTATTTTAAAGCTTAGCTGAGGTGTATTTCTCTTTTCTAAAAGCTCAGCAACACAACTCTGCATAGTGAGGCGGATTTCCACTGGAGGATTTCGCAAAAAAATACAAAAATTGTAAAAATCTAATGCCCTCAATATAGAATGACGACGCCATGTTAGGCCTGACTATGTTTGTAGGCTCTATGGCAGACTAACAATTTAAAAATTCTCATGTTGATGATTTTCTCTTGCCTCTCAGACGAAAGAAGATTTTGATAAAGTTCAAGCAGATTGATTGTTTTATCTGTGATTGGTTCCATTTTCTTTAAGCTACATCTTCAGCCTGGATATCGTGTCATCTACAAGGACAGTTTGTTGGCAACTGGATTGTCTCTGATTAAAAAACAAAGTGAGAGAAAAGAGGAGTAGATTTGGTTTTTCTGATTGGCTGCATGCAGGTCGTGGGCACCTTGGAATCTGGTGACTGATTCAGACACACAGAGAGCAACAACAGGTGTGATTTTATCTATCTACACATGTGTGCACATGTGTGCCTGAGCTTGAACTCTCTGATTGATGTCTTTAGAGGTTGCTCCACTATTATTTCCACATGATACCATTTTAGGATAATGGCATTTATCTTGAGAAATGCATAAATCCCAAAAACATCCACCCATGATTTTCCAACTCTTCACAGAAACAGATTGTTTCCATTTTAGTTTCATCAGGACATCCACAGAAATTAAGTTATCTGTGCTTGGGTGCTTTGCATGCAGTAATTTGACTTTTTATGCCACTTTGGAATTAATCGCTTCTCCTTCACTGAGTGGCATTTCATCCAGTGTGTGTGTAACACTTGCTTTACTGTGAGATGAGATTCCCTCGTCACCTTCGCTCAGCATCTTCACAACGTCTTTTGCTTTTTTGTTCTGTGATTGATTCGCTCATGTCTCCCTAAAACAGGTTCTTCTCCGGGTCACAGAACCCGACTCCATCCCAAACAACATGACGGCTGGACTGGGTGTTATGTCTTGATGGCACTCAAAAAAGAGGTGCTGCCTCGAAACACATCAACAAGTGAGCCTCCATTGTACTCAGCTGCTCTAAATAAAGCCATAATAAACATACTAAGCCAAAAGAATCGACAATCATCGTAATCCCAGTATGTATAAACTTCTGACTTCAAAGATAGGAAACAAAACATAATTTTTATGAGTACAAATTTAGGGGAAAAAAATTATTGTTCTAGCTCTCATTATTCTGGTATTTAGCAAACAAAAATTATTCCAACTGACCTAAAGCGGGTCAAATTTGGTCTGACTGAAATGTGGAAAAATGGGTCACCCCATCATTTCGTGCAGAGCACGGAAACATCTGGCTTCAACTGTAAGAAACACGTTTTTATTTTAACTTCACAGATATTGTTCCAGGATGACTCAAAGATATTGACAGCAGAACCGTTGGGTTAACTCTGTCTGTATCGGGGTTGTAATGAGAAATGACCCCTGGCCCGACTGCATATGTTGTCGCTGGAGCGCTCATGACATTTCCAGCCCAGAGCTGGCACACACAGCACATGTGTCCAGAGCTCCTGAGCGAAACCTTGGAATCCAATCAGAGCTCTCTCTCTTGGCACTAATGATTGGATTTGGGCTCCCGCTTCTTCTCTTTGTGCTCAGCAAGTAAACAACGCACATGTGAGCTCAGCGGGACTCCTAGATATGGAACGGGAAACATTTTCCCTTGCATCTGTCTCATTCCGATGGATTCCTTGATTCAGGAGTCTCTCTTTCACTCCACCTAATGCTCGCTCTCTTCCTTGGCCTGCTTCACTGTTCACTGTTGTGTTAGTAAATTGTACTGACACTCTTCCCCCCGCCCCACAACCACCCGCCTCTGCCGGCTCCCTCCTCTGCTCTCCCTCCCTCCCTGTCCCTCTTTCACCCGAGTGACTGACACGAATTTTCAATTTCTCTGTTTACCTTTCACTGCTGTGCCTAAAACAACACTGATACAGACTAAGAGCAAGGAGGAGGCCGGGGCAAAGCGAGGAAAGGGGAACGGGGTAGATGGAGATGAGTGTGGAAGGACTAGGGGGGAGAGGTGACACTAAGACTGTGGATGAGGAGGTTGGGTGGGAGGTTGGGGGGGGCGGTGGAAGCTTGGGATGCAAAAATGAGAGAAGTGCAAAAAGAGAGAGAACAGGGCTTTCTCTGTGTTTTTGGTTGCAGAGGAATCCAAGAGGGATAAAGAAGGAGTTGGGTCTGGGAGGCTGGGGGTTACAGGAAGGAGAAAGGGAGCCGATACTTCTGAACAGTCACGCAAACTTATTCAACAGAGTGGATGGAGAGAGGAAGGGACTGACAGGATGGAGGAGATTGTGAGTGGAGGACTGGGAGGGAAAACTTCGATGGGGGCACAGAACATTAGGAGTGCAATGAGATATAGAGAGAGGGGGGGGAGATTTATGAAGGTGCAAAAGGAGAGGGAGGACAGCAAGAGTGATGGGTAGAAAGACTTTCTTTTCTTCCCGAAGAGGAAAAGAGTGAGAATCAAGAGTGGAGAAAGAAAGAATGAAAGAGAGAGCTCAGAATAGATATGCTCTCAGCAGCATGAAATATTGAACGAAGGAGAGCGAACACAAGGAGGAGCAAGGAAAATGGAGGGACTGATAAAGACAAATACAATCATATTGTGTGTGTGTGTGTTGTTTTGGGAGAACAGAGGAGGAAGAAGAAGAAGAGCGGATGACAGAAATATGAAGAATAGCAGCCCGTGGCTGGAGAGCAATTCACACGCGTACACACACACACACACATGGACGCACACACACACACACACACACACACACACACACACACACACACACACACACACACACACACA
>CAEGAF010067079.1:0-19107 GCA_903067075.1 Micropoecilia bifurca | reverse complement strand
GAAGCATGACTAACAGCACATACAGTGTCATTTGTAAATCTGCGTAGATCAGGCTGTTCTGATTCACATTCTTTAGTACGGTTACAACAGAGATCGATTGTGTCACTTTGACAGACAGAGCCAAAAAAATCCTTACATAATCTATTTTAATAATAAATATTGAAAACGAGAATGATGGCATATTCAACAGTATTTAATTTTTATTTTTTACAGATCCTCTCCTCTCCTCTTTTCATACTTGAGTCTCCTCTACTCCTTGTCAAATCTACCTACATTTATTCTTCTTCTACTGCAAATACTTCGTTTTGTTCTAACAGTAACCCGGTTTAATCTTTTTTTATTTATACATTCCAACAGCTGTTTGAAGATATAGGTGATCATTTTTATGCTATTCGTTTCTGAATATTGTTCTTCTGTATCTTGTCTGTTAGCTCCTCTCTAGAGGCAGTTCTTTATAATTTTATAGCTTTTTAAAGCTATAATGAACTGCTACCAATAAAAATTGTCTACCAATTTGTACATTTCAACAACTCTTGATCAGCAAATATTTTTAAGGTAACTTCATCTTGTTCTGCTGTTTTCAGCTAACAGTCATGGTATTTAAACCAGATCAGGGTTTGCTTTTGTAATCTTTTTGCTAATTTATTGCATTTCAGCAGGTTTTCTGCAGTTTACTTCAAAACTCTCTGCAGTTTATGAGCAAAAATAAGTGTTTTTACAGAAAAGACTCACATACACTTCACATGGTCACAAGTACAATTTCAAAGCAAAAATAAATGATTTGTCACATGACAATTAAATAAAATATATTTAACGTGCGGTCGGAGCGATACCGAGCACGGTAATTTAAGAACAGCCGAGAGCAGCAATGCTTTTCAGCCCGAGGTGGTCAGTCAGATTAAGGTCCAAAACCTTCGCTTTACAGCCGTATAAGTGGCACTGATCCACATAAAAACCCCACAGAACAAATGGTACAAATCGATATTTCCCGAATCCCGAAAATATGAAGTCTACCTTTGCTGTTTCATAATTACAATCCACGTTAGAGTACATTTTTCCTCTTGGCTGCTTTAATCTGTTCTTGCTTTATACAACGTAATTTTTCTTTTTTTCCCTCTGAGATTCTGCTTAGAAAATGAGGTTATGAAGTTACATCCTCCTGCTGCTTTTTTTTTTTAATGGTAAATTTAGGTTTGCCTTGACTCTTATAAACTAATGCCTCATATATGCATCATTTTTTGTCTTATTCTTGGTACAGATATTAGGCGGACCTAGTGCTTCTGCTTTGCCTGCTAGTAGTTTAAATTAATTTCAGCTGCACACTTTCAAAAGAGTATTCAGATTTTAACATGCATTTTCTAAGTAGTAAATATTTAAGTTCACTCTTTACTCAGTAACTTCAGTGATGTTACACCTCTGAAACATTTTTTGCACTTTCTTTGTGATACCAGAACTATTTCATTTAAACATTTAATTTCAATTTATTTTCAAGCAAAACTCTCAAAAAGAGCTGAGGATTTATTAGTTTTGATGACATTGTACAGCTAAATATGGACAATTGTTAGATTTTTGTTTGTTTTTAATTTTCCAGGTTTGCATTGTAACACTTCGTGATGTGTTTCTGAGCCATGATCGCTGTGCTGATTACCTTTCCATTGGATCCAAGCACCTGTACCTGCTGACGGCATCCATCAGTCCACGGTCTGCCAGATCATCACAACTTGCACTAACTTTTTTTTACAGTATTTGGTTAAACTATGATCTGGAAACCAGAGCACCAGATATGCAAATATGTACCTGCAGACTCTGTTGGCTACCCTGACACTGCAGTCATCCTGGACGGGGCTGAACTGGTCTTCCTCTCCTCCAGAGTGATGAATTTTCATCACCAGTAAAGGCAAACAAGTCTGATGTCTGATTATTTTTGCCCATTTTTCAGTGTTTACGTTATATCAAATATTTGCATGTAGATCAGGGATTCAAGTGAGATGTTAAAATGGTAATACCAGAAAAGAAATGTGAATATTAAGTAATATGTAGTTAGTCATATAATTTAATATAATGGAATAAGGCTGAATGACTTACAAAATTTTTTTCATACCAGGTTTGATTTTAATCGATTCCTCTGGTCCTCAATTTCTATAATAAAACCACAGAAAATATTTTCAAAAAGTGCCTTTATTTCAATCATCTGTTCTGTGAGTTGTATAGGGGAGCATTACGGTCAGGATACAAGAAATTTTAAATGCAAGAATGCAGTCATTGTTTCAGCAGAATAAAGATGCAATTTTATAACAATGTCTTAAAATTACAAGAAGTCGTTTTAATGAGAAATAAAGATTTCAGATTGATCTGATGTAATCAGCTCAGTCCATGTGGTTCTGACATTTGTCAGAAATCATGAGGAAGTACATTTACATCTCACCTGATCAGGTAAGCATTAAGGTAAAAATAAAAAAATACTGTATACAAAACAGAAAAAGAGCAACCGATAGAAATACTTTCTATGTAAAGAAAAGCAAAAAAGTTGATGGCAGGAGAAAAGTTGTTGGCAACATTAGCTCAGCCATTCTCTCTGTCCAGGAAGCCATCAAACAGAACTCCTGCCCAATTCCAACTATAATAAAGATGAAAAAGGAAAGACAACAGAAAGTTAAAATAACAAATAATGTCAAATTAATAATTCAGATCTAATGCGTTCTGGAATCTATTCTTGACATCTTACAAATTTCAGAAATCAATTAGAAGGTTTAATGAATGTTTTATTTATTCTGCTATTAGTACAGAATAATCTAGTTAAGTTTAAAATGTCTAGGTGTTGTAGTTTTTTAAATACAACACATAAAAGCTCAAGATGGTGAAAATTAAGTGTAGCTATTTTCCGAATTAGATGCTACATTCGGAAGCTAACTTCAGCTTCGACTGATAGCTTGGGCACAATAAAGACAGATCTATATATGTTAATATAGGTATATATCTATATCTATAATGCATAGATATGTAAACTGCACACTGCACAGAATCAAAACACTTAACCTTTACGTAACATCTTTGTAAGCTTGTCCCTGTTAGCTACGTCAGACATATGAGGCATTATAGTGAATACAAACTATTTATTAACTTACCTTCGAAGTTATTGTGAAGTTTTGACACATCCAGCTTAAATCCTTTGTTGTTGTTGGAGCGTTTCAGGTCGTCTGAATAATTCTATAGGCACCATTAATAGTCCTGCAGCGACTGAGGAGCCACTATTAACATACTGTTGCCAGCGCACCGGAACCATTCTATGTGGCAGAAAAATGCGGAAGTGCTAAAACGGAAGTCCGTGGCATATACTTTATTATCTTATGTCAGAGCTGCAATGTTGGTGCAAATGTGTCGTCAGCGCAACAGACTGTAGGTTTGTGTGCTACACCCTGTTGTACACTCACGCATGCACGCGCGCGCCCTGTGTGTGTGTGACACGCCTCACCTGCTCCAGCAGCAGAGTCTTCTTGTTGTGTTTGGCCAGCTGGTAGGCCGTGAAGGAGCCCTGGATTCCAGCCCCGATCACCACACAGTCATAGTCCTGCTTAGCAGACATGCTGTCGGACTCTTCATGGACACACTGTGGTCATACGCAACCTCAGCCTTTTATAGCTCCGCCGTTTATTTCTCCGCCCACGATCAGCGGAGGCGGACCCAAGCTTATAATTCACTGGAGAACCAGTGGTCAGGGTTCCGTTCTTTATCAGATCATCTGAGATCCCTTGTTGCTCTGCTGGAGTTACCAGGTGCAGCTGGAGGTCATTGAGGTTTATGGCTTCTGGCCTGCTGATCTTCTGCATGACCGTCTGCATGCTGAGTTTAAATGGACGCTCTGCTGTCTGGTCTTGTAGTCGGTTGGTGATAATTCATCTGTTTCTGCACCGCATCAATTTCTGCCATGGCAGCTGGTTGGTTGGCCAGAGCATGATCCTCTGACCTGGTGTGAAGGAGAGCAGAACAATCTGATCCAACATTTGTAATGTGTTTTTATTTATTTATTGTTTACGTTTACCACATTGTTTTGATTACATTATTTAATTTACAAACGTGTTTTCCTTTTTTTTGATTGATTACTAATTTGCTGTGGTTGTTGTAGTGCATGCTTTTTTCCCTTTTTTTTCACCTGACATAATTGTCTTCCTCACATTCCCCTGGAACCAAACAGTATGGTTTTATATAGGATCATGTTTTAAGGAATTGTTAAAACATAATTTTGCCTGTTGTCTCTCTCCTGGCCTTGCCCTGTTAGCCTGAGCTGGTGTCTCCATGCTACCTCTCATATGATCACTGCTCACTGCGCTGCTTCATTTGTAGTCCCTCCTTTATAATGAATGGCTCTCTGTGACCACCTGACAGTGACATGTCAGTAGATGTTCTTGTTTTGTACTTGTCTTTTTCTTCTCACCCCAAAAGCTAGTGAGTAACTGACATTTTCAGGGAAATATCAGATTCAAAAGAGTTGTTTGTTTCCATTCTTTCGGCCTCTCAGTATTTCAGTTTGCTTGATTGTTTCCTTTTTGCTGCTGCTGAACAAACCTTGGAAAAAAATCTCTCCTACTGCAAATTCAGACCAAGTTGAAAATCTTTGCTAGAGGAGACAGAAAAGCATTAAATATAGAAGCAAACGGCTACACACCAACATCTCTCTAAAGGATTTGAATGCATATGTAATGGTTGTTTTCTGGCCGTTTGTCAGGTTCTGGGACAGAGGGTCATGGACGGTACGCTCCAGTTCCATCTGGCCTTTTCCTGCACCTTTGTCATCCAACTTCACACCTGATCAAAGGCCAGCTGTTATATTCATATCACACCATACAGCCAGCTTCAGTCATTGGTCACTTGTTTGTAGTATCTCTTGTAGATCTGCAAAAAAATAACCTTAGAGAAATGCAGCCATTGCACACTGGAATATTTCTGCCCTGTATACATCATTCAATACCTTTGATGTTTATTATACAAACAAGTTGCTAATAATTTTTTTCACCAACAGCAATACTCAATATTTCCCCATGCTGCATAAAATGCAAGTGTTTATATCTAGCCACTAGAAAGTCCATTTCTTAGAAAGCTTGCAGCCATGCTAGCTTTCTGCTCTGAACAGAGACGGATACAAAGGCAACTTGCTGCCTAATGTGTAACTCATCTTGTGCTTGAAATTATTGCAGCTCTGCTCTTTGTTTTGCTTTGCATGTGAAGATATAAAGGCTGTGTGGAGACAAAAGAACCAAAAGGAAGGATTGAGTTAAATGTATCATTTCTAAGCTCATCTGAGCAGGAAAAGCGAAATGTGAACCAGGTTATATGTGTAAAGGATTGAGGTGGTAATTTACTAACATATGAACAGTTCTGAAATGTTTATATGCGGTGGTGATGATGATTGAAGAAAGTGAAAGAGAGAACACTGTGTGAAAGTTGGCCAATCAGAGGAACAATAAATAAGAAGAAGGTCACAGTGACACTGAATGGATTCAGTGGGACAGGAAGTTGGTTCAGTTGACACCTGTTGAAATATTTTAGAGTATGCGGCAGAGAAGATTGTGTACTTTTTAAAGTCGACTGTTAAACTCATTAGGGATGGTTGGGTTCATCAGCTGTTGGGTTGATGTGCAGTAATAACTACAGAGTGACGAAGTTGTTGAGTCAAAGGATGCCATGCTGTTGTGTAAGAACAAGAAGCTCGAGAAAATTTTGTGCATAGTTACATATTAATTTTTTTATTGACTAAATTTACTATCAAAACAATGATTGATAGTTTTTCCCCAATAGTTTTCAGTGCTCCTTCTAAAAAGTCCCAGTTTACACTGCAGGCCTTCCTGTACTGTCATCTTATCATTGTCGGTCTAACATTACTTTTTAAAATAAACTGCTAAATATGTTTTAATTAAACCTTAAGTTTTATCAGACCAAAATTATTTTTTTAAGTAAAATCAGAACTCATCGCTTCTTCAAAATTAACATTTAAGGCAGATAGTGATCAGGGCCAAAAAGGAGAACAATCAAACATTTTCACCACTGCCTTTACATGGCAGATGCTCAAATAAACTGGAAGTCAGTATTCACTTAATTCTTCAACTTCAAATTGTATTTCAAAAGCAAAACAGTTATTTACTTATTGTATAGATATTTTTTCTCATACAAGCATTAAGTCAGGAGTCTGTGGGTTTCTCTCTTCTCAGTTCTTAAGGTTTTCCACTAGATGGCGCCACACAGCTGCAGCCTCCTGGAGCCAGCAGGCGAGAAGCTGCACCTGCTGATCAACCTGTTTGATTCAGTGGTTCAGTGATGCAGGAAGATTAAAGAAGTCTCATATAAAATATTTCATAAAGTCTATCCTACAAGGGTATATATTAATACTATATTCAAGAAAGAATTGAATGTAAATTTTATGTTTTGTGATACATAGCCTCAAACTGTTCTCCCCTTGTTTTGGTATTGTCCTTTTGTTAATGCGTTTTGAGAGAATTTCTGTGACTTTATCCACAACATAGAACCACAATTTATGCTTTTATGGAAGACGTCTTACTTGGCCTCATTGGTAAAAACATGCTTAACAATTGTGAGGTTCTCATAAATCCATTATTGTTACTAGCTAAATATCATATTCATCATTCCAGGTACTCTGAAAGGAAGTCATGCTTTGCTGCATTTTGCAATGAAGTAAAGTTTTATATCTGGACTACGAAAGACTCTGAGAAAAAAAATAGCTGAACTGTTAGGAACCTAAGCCTCTTAGCTTTTTCTTGAATGCTAAATATCTGTATTTACCTGTAGCCTATTGTTTTTTCTTGAGTGTGAGGGACGAGATTCAAACGAGGACAAAAAATTTTCAAACTAGAAAAAGGTTTAATTCTTCAAAAAAAATTAACAAAGCATAAAGATTTAAAGCCAGAATAAATCAAAGGATAAGTAACAAATTTAGATCCAAATTAAATGAGGTCAACTGAACACAAACAAAACTGACCTACAAACAAAGAACAAAATAGCTGTTTAGTAACCTAAATTTACCACGAGGGAGGCACGACATAGCAAGAGAACAAATAAATACAAAATTAACTAAAGCATCCTATGAAACAAATAAAGTAAACTAACTTTAACTTGGCACAAACAATAAGTGAATATTTAAGTGACAAAATGAAATAAATTTAACTTGAAGTCTCCCCCCTTCAGTCTTTCAGAAAATGGTTTAATCCAGGTTCCTCCTCCAGCTGGTTTATATCAGCAGCACCTCAAACAAAAAACAAGTGTAAGTAAACCATTCAGACAGATGTTAACTAAAGTGTGCACCCATTAGAAAATATATGTCTAAATGAAATAAACTTAAACAGACTATAAGCTATACTAATAAAGAAAAAAATACTCCACCACATCTAGGCATAACAAATATTTCACTCCGTTATACCGTAATTGGAATGTCTGTGAATAACGTTTTTTTTTTAAAAAGACTATATTTTCTCCATTTTTTTCTTTTTGCATCTTAAGTAGGTTTATGAGTCATTGTCCTTTTCCTTTTATATCCAATAAGGTTTTCAGCTGTCATATTTTTCTGTTATATTTTAAATGCCTTGTTACGTTCTTTAACTGCTTTACGACATTCATCATTCCACCAGGGAACTACTTTTACTTTTATTTTTGGTATGATAGAATTTAATAAACATTTAATAAGCATTTAAAATATGTTCTGTTATCTGACTTGTACATTCTTCAATGTTGCCTTAATATTACCATATGACTGGATTTCTCAAAGTTTATTTTACATTTTTTCCAGTTAGCTTTGTTAAAGCACCATCTTGTCAATAGGAAATCTTCTTACCTGTTTATACTGTCATTAATTATTGTACTCACTGGAAAGTGATTACCTAATGTGGACTCGCAGTTGACATCCCATACACATGAACTTACAAGATAATCATATATAAATGTAATATCAGGACCTGTACCTTTATGTATGGTTTCTCTGTAGCTTTTCCACTTTTAAGACAAACTTCCATCCATCAAACCTTCCATCCATCATTTCTTCAACTATTCTACCATTATGATTGGATGGATGGATAGATATACAGATCCTTCTCAAAAAATTAAAGTTAATTATTTTCCATAATGAAATGATAAAAATTAAACTGTCATATTTTAGATTCATTGCACACCAACTGAAATATCTCAAGTCTTTTATTTTAATACTGGTGATTTTGGCATACAGCTCATGAAAACCCAAAATTCCTATCTCAAAAAGTTAGCATATTTCATCCGACCAATAAAAGAAAAGTGTTTTAATACCAAAAAAGTCAACCTTCAAATAATTATGTTCAGTTATGCACTCAATACTTGGTTGGAAATCCTTTTGCAGAAATGACTTCTTCAATGTGATGTGGCATGGAGGCAATCAGCATGTGGCACTGCTGAGGCATTATGGAGGCCCAGAATGCTTCAATGAGCCTTAAGCTCATCCAGAGTCTCAACTTTCTCTTCACAATATCCCACAGATTCTCTATGTGGTTCAGGTCAGGAGAGTTGGCAGGCCAATTGAGCAGATTAACACCATGGTCAGTAAACCATTTACCAGTGGTTTTGGCACTGTGAGCAGGTGCCAGGTCGTGCTGAAAAATGAAATCTTCATCTCCATAAAGCTTTTCAGCAGATGGAAGCATGAAGGGCTCCAAAATCTCCTGATAGCTGCTGCATTGACCCTGGCCTTGATAAAACAGTGGACCAACACCAGCAGCTCACATGGCTCCCAGACCATCACTGACTGTGGTTACTTGACACTGGATTTGTGGCACTTTGGCATTTCCTTCTCCACAGTCTTCCTCCAGACTCTGGTACCTTGATTTCCGAATGACATGCAAAATTTGCTTTGATCCAAAAAAAGTACTTTGGACCACTGAGCAACAGTCCAGTGCTGCTTCTCGGTAGCCCAGGTCAGGCGCTTCTGCTGCCGTTTCAGGTTCAAAGTTCTTGACCTGGGGAATGCGGCACCTGTAGCCCATTTCCTGCACACACCTGAGCTCAGTGGCTATGGATGTTTCTACTCCAGACTCAGTCCACTGCTTCCCCCAAGGTCTGGAATTGGACCTTCTCCACAATTTTCCTCAGGGTTTGGTCACCTCTTCTCGTTGTGCAGTGTTTTCTGCCACACTGTTTCCTTCCCACTGAGGTGCCTTGATACAGCACTCTGGGAACAGCCTATTGGTTCTGAAATTTCCTTGTGTCTTACCTTCTTGCTTGAGGGTGTCAGTGATGGCCTTCTGGACAGCAGTCAGGTCAGCAGTCTTACCCATGATTGCGGTTTTAAGTAATGAACCAGGCTGGGAGTTTTTAAAAGCCTCAGGAATCTTTTGCAGGTGTTTAGAGTTACTTTGTTGATTCAGGGGATTTAGTTAATTGCTCGTTCAGAGAACCTTTTCATGATATGCTAATTTTTTGAGATAGGAATTTTTGATTTTCATGAGCTTTATGCCAAAATCATCAGTATTAAAACAATAAAAGACCTGAAATACTCCAGTTGGCGTGCAATGAATCTAAAATATAACAGTTTAATTTTTATCATTACATTATGGAAAATAATTAACTTTATCACAATATGCTAACTTTTTGAGAAGGACCTGTAGATATTAGATTATACTCCAGACAGCCCAACCTAATAGTGCTGTATGTTCAAGTGTAAACTAGGGTAGACAACATAATTCTAGAACAGACTGGAAAATGGAGATTTGTGTAAGCAAACCAGAGGGAGCTCTTCAGTTACAGTAAGTGCTCCTTTTGTTACTAATTCAACCACAAAGCACAGCTTTAGTGTGTTCAATAAGCAATATAACAAGCAAGGTGTTCAAAAAAGAGTCACGTAAACCTTAAATACTGGCAGAATTAAGCACATTAAGTATATTCACTTGAAAAATTATACCAGTTTAGTGGGCGTTTATAATATTTCCTATGTTTAAATACAAATTAAATGGGTTATTTTATTTGTATTGTACCGCTATGGAAATGATTACATTTCTATTCTAAATTAATAGAAAAGTAGTGATCCAGTTTAAAAATATACAAAGTAGTCTGATACCTTTAAAGTGAACAAAAGGAAAACACATAAACCGAAGATCTGTAATTCCTTAGATAGATATCTGAAGTACGCGGTGGCCTAAGAAAATACATGTTGAAACACTAATACCGCCACTTAACTTCTTTATAAATAACAACTTCAACAAAACAGCGCCAACAAATGACGTCTGTTCAAAAGAAAAATACCGAAGACACGAGAAGTGTAGTGAACGCAGAGCCACCGCCTGAAACTACGTGCGATCAGTATCCTTGAAACTATCTGTAGCCTCTTATAGCGCATGCGCGGCCGGCAGTTCGCGGTTGCGCCAACTGGAAGAGGATGTTGCTGCTAGCAGTCAGTGTAGATGCACAGCCTTCACAACAATAACATTCACAAAAATTTGCATCTCCACATCCACGACCTGAAGATTCCGCTTTGAACACAGCAGGGTTCGCTCTGTGGATCACAACCTTAGCACGTCCACATATTTATAGTTCTGTCTTCTTTTGACAATGGGACTGGATGGGTTTGCAGCTTTACTGGACTGTTTTTTGGCAGAAGCAGAAACAAGAATCTTGGCTCGCCAGCTAGGCCGCAGATGGATTTTGTCGCCATGAGCAAGAGTCGACTGGCCATAAAATATTGGATATATTCTCTGTGCGTTTATATTGTCGCAGCTGCTACGGAGCCGACACGTTTATAGGACGATTATTTTCCATTTTCGCAGTTTAGTTAAAGGCAACAACATTAGCTAGCAAGCCCGCTAGCTTCTCAACCTTGACTGGCTGCCGTCTTTCTTAGTAGTTAGCTCCGTTGGCTAGCTAGCAATCGCTTGACCACCAAAGCAGTTGGATTTAAACTTTTTGTTGAGAATCTACGTTCACCGTCTGGTACCACACTGGTACCGGTACCACGGATTTCGCTTGCGAGGTCTGCCTGTGGATGAATGTGGGACAAAATGGAGACCCCGACGATTGTGTACGATCTGGATACCTCTGGAGGCTTGATGGAGGTGAGGATGCTAAGCTAAAGGCCTCAGTACAGTTACTTGTCTGCATACGCTCCGGTTCCCTCCCTGTAACTCTGTTCTCGTTGTCCTAACAATTGAAACTTGGTGATTCTGTTGTCAAGCATCTTGATCTCCCAGTAAAATCAGCTCTGTGGTTTGGAAATGGAGAGCAGAAGTGAGTGAAGCTGTGGCGCGTCAGGCTCCTCAGCTGCCTGCCTGCCTGCCACCCATCGTGCAGCAGCCGCGGCTTTCATTAACAACGACTTGGGTTGTTTTTGCAGCAAATCCAGAATCTGTTGGCGCCTCCGAAGTCCGAGGACGTGGAGAAGAGGAGTCGGAAGCTGGTGAGGGACGTTCGGAGGAGCGGCAGGGCCACCAACCACGACACCTGCGACAGCTGCCGGGAGGGGGGCGACCTGCTGTGCTGCGACCACTGCCCGGCCGCCTTCCACCTACAGTGCTGGTAAGATTCACGCTGCCGCGGACGGAGCTTGGACAAGGAAAGGCAGCTGGACCGGAAAGTGCTGCTAACCTCACCTCTGGTTTTTGTTAGGGATTTAAAATAAACGACGCAATTTTATCTTTGTGACCACATTGCCAAATTCCCGAGGGATTTTTCTTTCTGGGAAGCGATTAAACGTTGATTTCAATATCTCCGTTCAGAGAGTCTCAACGCTTTGCTTCTGGCATCGATTTGATGAATAGAACAAGTTCAGAGTTTCTTCTTTCGTGCTGCTTGCTGCCATGTTTTCCTCTGGTTCGGGCTGCGTGTCGCTCAAACAGAACAAACAGAACTTGTTGAATATAAGTGAGTTTAATAGGCATACAGGGATTATACCAGAACACTGCAGGTGCTTCTCCAGACCGGCAGGGGGTGGAATTGTCTCCTTGCTGCTAACAGTGTAGGGAATGTTGCTAAAAATGGTGTTCGCCATTCCTCTGTTTACAATATGGCGACCTCAGTGGGGGTTTTCCTGGTCAAGCGCCATTTTAGTAATCAGCGTTAAAGTTCGACATGAAGGATGAAGAGGCAGTAAATAGACTAATACAAGCGAAGCCATTCTCAGCCTGGCACGGCTGGTTCTGCTCCGTCCACTGAGTCTCCGTGTCGCCGGTTTCCCCTCAGGGCGGCTCTGCTTCATGTTTAGAGTTGAGCCTCGATGTCGGATCATCTCAGGATTCCGTTTATTGATCTGTTGACGGCTTGTGATATGGATGGTCCTGTTTAACCTACAGATCATTAAAGTATCTGCAGTTTGCGACTGTAAGCGGACATTGCTGGGTGCTTCATTATGCGCTTTTTTATTGTAATTCAGTTTTTTGTCCATTAGGTGGAGACAGAGAAACTGACTTTATACAGTTATAAAAGGCCTTGAAACAGATTAGAGGTATTTTCTTAATTTAGCCGCGACTGAGAATTTATTTTACGGCAATAGATATAGAAATATAAACACAGTTACAAAACTAAACACACACCATAAAACACAAACCAATTAAACAACAATTGAAAACAATGTTATGCCAAAATCTTAAGTATTGCTTATATTGTAATTTGTTTAAGCTAAGCTATACAATGAAAGAATTAGCTTAATAAAATTAAGAAACATATAAACCTCTTTAAATGACAGTTATTAAATCCTTAAACTTTATTTGGAAGCATTGTGAATGGCTGACCTTTGTTTTGTTGTTGTTGTTGTTGTTCTTTTACCATAGCAACCCACCGCTTAGTGAAGAGATGCTTCCTCCTGGAGAATGGATGTGTCATCGCTGTAACATGAGAAAAAAGGTGAGTGGTGAGATGTCGTGTTAACTGATTATCAATTCTAGTTTCTTTTGCACACATTCTAGACCTTGTATTGCAGATGCACAATGGATTGAATCATATTTATTTCATTATATTTATCATAATTGCAAAATGACAGTTTTGTGTCATTTGGGGGGCTGGAGATTGTAAAGTAAAACAATGTGGGTTAAATTGGGGCTTAATACTACACAGAACCAGTATTTAATGGTCATGGTTTGGTGTGTCTTCAGTTTGGTGTCTGTAGAACTGACTGGATGAATTCTAGAACAATAAACCTCTTATAGTTCATCTTATTAAAACATTGCTTAATGTTTTAATAAGACTGTTCATAAGTTTGCAGTTGCACCCCTGGATTTAATTGTAATCGTATCTTATTAGAAAGTTTCAGCAACTGTATTGTTAAATGTTCTTTATTTTCTGCAGCTCTACTTTGTACAATGTACATTGATAACTTGTTCATATGACATGCTTCACATATGAATAGCTGCCAGTAACGCATAATGCTGTGTCCCTTCTTAAAAAGCTGAGAAGCTGGTTTAGATGATCTGCACTGATTAAGAACCACTGAAGTCATTGTAATTAGAAAGACAAACATCATACGTGGAAAAATGTTGTCTAACTAAACTGGTTCGTGAAAATGCATAATGTCTCCAACCTGAAAGCAGCTGGAAGTTTTCTCCTGACTGGACCTTGAACTTTCTTCTTGGTTTCTTCTTGTTGCTGTCAGAAGCGTGAGCAGAAGTCTGAGCAGACTAATGGCTTCCCAGACCGGTCGTCAACAAAGCGTTCCACTTCTCCTACGGGCGAACTTGAGGTGGGCCCCGGCCCGCTGAGGCTCGATGGCCTTCCGCCAGGGGCCGGAGCTGCGGGGCCCGGTCTGCGTGTGGCTCAGGTCCGCCTCCTGGACCGTAGGACCAGCAGCAGACCCAGCAGCCGTCCTGGGACCCCGACCTCCAACACGTCCTCCACCCCGACCCCATCAGAGGAGCAGAACGATGGAGAGGAGGAGGCAGCCGACCCTGAGGACGACGTGCCGGCGGTCGAACCCGACGGCGCGGCGCTGTCGGTGCCGGCACCTCGTCTTCTCAAGAGGCCGTTCCAGCTGCTCATTGCAGCAGCCATGGAGAGGAACCCCACACAGTTCCAGCTGCCCAGTGAGCTGACCTGCACCACGGCGCTGCCAGGTCAGTCCATCACAGAGAGGGACTAAGAGGGACGCAGTATTGCCCCGTTTCCACCTTTTCTAGTATTGGTCTGGCCCCAGTCTATGTCTTGTCCCCGACTGGCACTAGTCTGGTCCAGGTTGGGTCTCTGTATGGCCTCAGTCTGGTCCCTGATCTAGTTTCCTGCTGGCCCGGTCTGGCACCAGTCCCGGTCTGATCCTGGTATGGTCTGGTCCCGTCCCGGTTTGGTCCCATCCCTGTCTTGTATCTGATGAGGTCCAGAGTCGGTGAGCTTGTTGCAGGTTTCTTGCATAGACCGTTAGCTGAATGTTTGTGGTTCCTGCATTTCCATGTCCTCTAATAAACCTGAAGCTCCAAAGTTGACCAACCAAGCTGTGCTGTGAACAAAGAGCTGAGCTGACAGCAGCTCTGTGGTCTTAACTTCCAGCTGTGTTAGCTTGCCAGCCTTCTCAGCTGTTTTGTGTCTTTTGGTTGTTCAGGCAGCAGCAAACGAAGGAGAAAAGAGGAGCTGCTGGGTAAACCATTCAGGAGGCCTCAGCACGAACTGGACCCCAACGGCTTGGTCCCTCTGCCCGTCAAAGTCTGCTTTTCATGTAACAGGTCAGGCGCCAGCATTCACTAAAGGGTTCTGCTGCCTAACCAGGCTGGTATCCCGGAACATGCTGTGTCCTGATGGACCTGGGTTTCCTCTCCGCAGGAGTTGCAGGTTGGCCCCGCTGATCCAGTGTGATTACTGTCCACTTCTTTTCCACATGGACTGCCTGGACCCCCCATTGACGGCTCTGCCTGCTGGCAAGTGGATGTGTCCCAACCACGTTGAACATCTCGTGGTAGGAGAGAGCCTTCAGATTGACTGTTTGAGCTCGCTGGCCGGTTTGTGGCCAGCTTCAGCTCATCTCATGTCGTGTCTTAACCCAGCTCAACCAGAGGAGTCTCAGCCTGTCCAGCCGCTGCCAGCTCTTTGACCAGTTCCAGGACAGGATCTCCCAGCATGCCGTCCGGTTGAACTTCCTCCGTAGAGTCCATCGGCAGAATGCTCCCAATCGCCGGACTTCCTACCAGCAGAACAAGAAAACCATTAAGGTACGCTCACCGCAGAGAGGAAGTCTTTCACCAGCCACATGTTGGATTTTACCTTAGTGTAAATTTATGCTTCTGTTGCCATGATAACGATTAGTATGAAAACCACGTTCTGTCAAAGAGTGTAAATATCCAGGGCTCTGCTCTGTTATGGTTCAGATATTATTTAATAGAGAGAAGCTTTTGTGTACAACTTGGAGCTGCTGAGTCCCTTTACATATGGAGTCACTCAAAGCTCCATACTTGGACTCCTTCTTTCTTTAACTTCCTTTAAAATCTTCTTCAAAAACATGATGTGAATTTTCACTTTTTTTCTGATGATTGTCAGATTTGTTTAATTAAAACAAGTCGACAGATAAAGGTGTCCGTTTCAGAAGTCAGAGCATGGATGTTTCTGATCCATCTACTGTTAAACCCAGTGACTGTTCTGAAGTCCAACCAGATCTGGGTTCTTCCATGGACCCAGTTACACAGACTGTAGCCAATATGGCTGTTAGACTGGAGAAGGATTTTAAACTCACCACACAGATCAGTTCAGTAATTAAGTCCAGCTTTCAAATATTAAGCCATTTCTCTGACTTTTATTACTTTTCAGATTACTATGATGCATTTTACTTTTCTGTCTCAGCTTCAGTTGCTCCATAATGCTGCTGCTCCCCTTTTCAACTGGTGTGAGAAAATGAGAACACTTCACTCCTGTGATAAAATCACTGCATCGGCTCCCAGTCCGTTTTCAGATTAACTTTAAACTTCTTTTATTTGCTTATAAACGTGTTCACATTGATAAACAAGAAGACCCAGGTGCTGTGGCTCTTCTTGTTCCATAGCCCCTGTCTGGCTTTGAGCTGCCCGTCCCATCATGCTCTCTCAGATCAGCAGGTCAGCTCTTGCTGATTGTTCTAAAGTTGACCAGGAGGGTCAGAGGTCAAGGAACGTTTTCAACTGCTGCTCCTAAACTTTGGAATGAGAAGCCTTTATAAACCAAACAGGCCCATTCGCCTCAATGTTGTAAATTATTTTCTTAAATCGTATTTTTTTCTTTTGTTTTTGACTAAGCTTGAGATTCTTTAATGTCTTAATTATTGTTTTATTTCTGTTTAAGATAGTTTTATATATTTTTTTATGTTTGATTACTAAAATTATAATGATGATCAGTAAAGTGACCTGCTTTAAGACGAGGAACATGGCGAGACCCTGCTGAGGTGGCAGGTTGTGTTCAGCTGGTAGGATCCAGGTCGGTCCTCTGACAGACGCTGTTGTTGCCCAGGTGCCAGATGCCATCAAGTCTCAGTACCAGAATCCCCCCCCTATGCTGCTTCCTGCTGGGCTGCATCAGGTGGAGTTGGTTTGTAGCGGACGCCCCCATCATCCGCCCGCAAAGCACCTGACCACAGAGCTGGAGCAGGAGGAGGTGGGTGCCTCAGCCGCCATCTTTCACTGTCCACTCGGTCCTCCAGGAATCACTGTGTAAAATAACTGATGGCCTGTTTATTACTGCTGGACTGTGGGGAGTTACACACCATGAGGTCTGCTGTGGAAAGTCAGTAACAGAAGTCAATAATCAGAGAAAATAGTTAAAGGTTGTCATGAATATAAGACGATTCTATTCCCAAAACCCAAAGAGTCTGAAAAAATGGATCAATTACTGTGACTGACCTCATTGATTTTTTTGTTTTTGCTATTTCTCCACTATTTATTGAACAACAGTATCAATAAATGGCAATGAATTTGAAAATATGAATAAATACAATTCCGGCATGCAGTTTAGTGATGCAAGTTGTCACATTTCTTTGTGTTTAATGTCTGACAGTGAGATCTTTACTGGGACGATTCCACCGCTGTCCCATGCTCTGTTAGAATGTTGTCATAAGATTTAGTCTTAGTTTAACTTCAATGTATTCAAAGTCTTAAATGTGGAACATTTTTGCCAAAACAGCCATATGGCTGATTTAAAAACACAAAACCCTAATTAAAACTGCTTATTGAATTGTGATGACTAATGGAAGATAATGTTGATGAATAAACAGACGCAGAAGGAAATCAGTCACTGTTTGGTTCACTGAAAACATTTGAACTGTTTGTGCTGCTTCCCCCAGTGGCTGCAGGACATCATCGCCCTGCAGTGCAGCATCATGAGACACCTGTCCATCAGCCAGAAGGTTCGCTCAGCCACGCCCACCGACCTCCCACCTGACTGTGACAGGAAGAGAACATGTGTTACATCAGAGGAGACGAAAAGTCAGGCGGCTGAAGGAAGAACCTCCCCTGAGCCGCGCTCTCAGCCCTGCGGAGCGCCTGAGGCCCCCCAGGAAGCCCATATAGCCAGGGACGCCTCAGCAGAGCTGGGGGGCTGTAAGTGCAGCATGGCGCCCTGCCCCAAATGTAGGAAACCCAACGGACCCCTGGCAGAGCTCCACCCTCCCAAAGCCAATGGACCCCTAGACTGTAACAGTGCCTCAGACACCTGCAGGCCTCCGGACCCACAGCACAGATTAAAGACACACACAACCTCACCGTCGGACTCGGCCGTCCCTTCAGGACTCATGAACCACATAGGAACAGACGCGGTTAAAAAGGATCCAGAGAGCACAACTGAAGCCTGTGCTCAGAACAACTGGCCCCCGGTTTTTCCCCAGAGCAGCCAGCAGAACCACCGGAGCCAGATGGAGCTCCAGGAATTGTGTTTGAGTAGTGATGAGAAGCCGCCCTCCGCCCTCCCAGACGCGCCGCTTAAAGGCAGCTACAAGCAGAACTCCAGCAAGCAGGGGCCCGACTCAGCGCCTGCAGGTAGCCACAGAACCCAAGGCCTCCACACACTCAGGCGGACTTCACAGCTACATATCGGAGGTGTGAAGCTCCAATATGAGCCAGCTAGTCACCCATCTGGCTCATTGAACCTGCTGGTATCCATGACGATTGAAGGAAATGAAGGAATTTGTCATTTGTCAGGCTCTGTTTGTGGAGTCTCACAGGGCACACAGTACGCCTCAGTATGTAGGAGCCTTTATGTTTATGACTCATATTCTCTAAGGTGATCTACTCAATTATTGCAGAACTTTGCAGACTTTAGTTCATCAGTGGCTCATAATTTATTGACATGGCACCAGAGATTAGTAAGGAAACTTTGAAGTTTTTGTAGACGGCTGACCATTGTTCTCCTCTCATCACTGACATTGTGTGGTCAGCAGCTGATCAGCTGATGGTTTCTTATGAAAACAGTTAAACCCAGCGCTTGATCTCATGGCTACTTGTGTGTGTTGTTCTGCATGTGTGTGTAACTTCTTGTTGCATCTTTGTAAGATCTTTGAAACCAAACTCTGAGGTTAAATCAAGACTTTGTCCTCAGCCTGTCATTCAAGATGACATATTTGCAGATGTGGTCTGAACACGGACCATTAGTGGAAAGTGTCTGCACAGAACCAATTTGATCGGGATCCCAGTTGATAGTTGGGATTGGTTTGAGTTAGTCTGGAATAATCTCAGCCAATAGTAATCAGTTCTTTGTGCTGATACAGTAACTGGCTGTGAAGATTCACCTGATGGACTGACCGCTCCATCGGCCACAGCATCAGACACTAGGTGGCTAGCTAACTGACATTAGCTGGTTAACTGTCTGACATTAGCTGGTTAGCGAGCTGAAGAGACTGTTGTCATACAAAGGGAGCAGATGAAGCCGACCACTCTGACCAATCAGCTGCTGCGTTCTGTCCTCCAGATGTAAAGGCTGGTCCTGGCCTGATGGACTGCCTGCTGCCCAGTGCCCTGTCCTCCATCAACACCCTTTCCTCCTGCAGAAACAGTGCCAGGGATGTTGGAGGTAAGTTACTCAGGTGACTGTAGCTCATGGTGGTTGCTATGGTGATGTAGGCAGGGCTCTGAACGACTCTCTCTCTCTCTCTCTGTGTGTGTGTGTGTGTGTGTGTGTGTGTGTGTGTGTGTGTGTGTGTGTGTGTGTGTGTGTGTGTGTGTG